>PVJC01045322.1:0-13750 GCA_004026665.1 Murina feae | reverse complement strand
CCTTACTTCTAATCACCAGTTTATTCTCTTCATAAGATATTTCTATTGACTTAATTGTTATATTCACTGGTTGATAGATATATATTTGTTGTCACTTTGTTGTTCATAATTTTTATTTTTACCTTTTTCTTCTTCTTCCTCTTCTTCTTAAAGAATGCCCTTCAGCCTGGCTGGTTTGGCTCAGTGGATACTAGTGTCAGCCTGCAGACGGAAGGGTCCCAGGTTCGATTCCAGTCAAGGGCACATGCCTGGGTTGCGGGCTCCATCCCCGGTGGGGTGCATGCAGGAGGCAACTAATCAATGAATCTCTCATCATTGATGTTTCTACCTCTCTCTCCTTCCCCCTTCCTCTCTGAAATCAATCAAAATATATTAAAAAAAAAAAAAAAAGAATGCCCTTCAGCATTTCAAGTAATCCTGGTTTGGTGGTGATGTATTCCTTTAGCTTTTTCTTGTCTGTGAAGCTCTTTATCTGACCATCAATTTTACATGATAGCTTTGCTGGGTAGAGTAATCTTGGTTGTAGGTTCTTGCTATTCATCACTTTGAATATTTCTTGCCACTCCCTTCTGGCCTTCATGGTTTCTGTTGAGAAATCAGCTGACAGTCGTATGGGTACTCCCTTGTAGGTAACTGTTTTTCTCTTGCTGCTTTTAATATTCTCTCTTTGTCTTTTGCCCTTGGCATTTTAATTATGTTGTGTCTTGGTGTGGTCCTCCTTGGATTCCTTTTGTTTGGAGTTCTCTGCACTTCCTGGACTTGTAAGTCTATTTCTTTCATCAGGTAGGGGAAGTTTTCTGTCATTATTTCTTCAAATAGGTTTTCAATCTCTTGCTCTCTCTCTTCTTCTGATACCCCTATAATTCTGATGTTGGTACGCTTAAAGTTGTCCCAGATGCTCCTTACACTATCTTCACACTTCTGGATTCTTTTTTCTTTTCCAATTGGGTGCTTTTTGCATCTTCGTATTTTAGATCTTTGACTTGATTCTTGCAAACCTCTAGTCTGCTATTGGATCTCTGCATAATATTCTTTATTTCACTCAGTGTATGCTTCACTTCTAGTTGGTTCTTTTTCATATCCTTGAGGGTTTCACTAGATTTATTAAGGGTCTCACTAAATTTATTGGCAGTTTCTAAAAAATTCTTGAAAAACCTTAACACTTTGTAAGCGGGCATTTTCCCGCCACTGTGTGGTAGCGTTCAAAACATTTTCCTTTGTGCAGGGGTACATTACAAAACTTGCACATATTCCATGTTTCACTGTGTAGTTTATGAACGGCATACACACGACAACGACGTAAAACATTTTTATTTTTGCCGGTTCCAACTAGAGGTTCCAATGTATGTTTTCTCATGTCCATTGACAGTCTCCCTAGTGGATCCAATTTTACTCGTTTCTCGCAAAAAATGTTAAAACTGTGGTTTTGAACTCTATATCCAGTTCTTTGCTTTCCTCTATTTCTGTCATTTGTGATCTGTTTCATTGTCTCCACATTTTGGCTGCTTCCCTGTGTTGATAGAGTGGTGATCTCTGTCCCAGCTGCAGTCTGTTAGGTTAGGCTGCAGGCAAGCAGGTGCACAGCTTGGGTGGGGTTGTAAATTGGGTGGGGCAGGGTCTCAGAATCACCAGGGTGGAGCAACCCGCGATGGCTGCCCCTCAGCTGGCTCCGCCGTTTCTCCCGGTTTTGGCATCTCCACGCCCTGGTGTCTGCACACCTCTGAGTCCCCGAGTCTTGGATCTCTGCGTCAGTGATCGCTGCGAACAGCTCTGTTAGAAGCCACTCATCTTCCGCCCCGTTGCTAGACAGCCCGCACTGAGTTCAGTGTGACCCCGGAGCTTGTAATCCCTTATAAGCCGCTGACCCAGGTGCCACTGCCACTACTGTTTCGCCTGCACCGCCACCATTTTGCACGTGTCCATACCTCTCAGTTTTGGCACTGAGAACTTCTACTCAGTCTCAATGCACTCATTCTCTTGCCTTCTAGTTATAAAGCTTCCACTTCCTTGGTTCTGGAGGATGGCCGTTTAGGTTTATAGTTGTATTTTTTAATGTGGTTGTGGGAGGCTGAGCATTTAGGTATATACCTTATGCCACCATCTTGGTTCTCCTCCCTTTGCCCATTTTTTGATTGGATTGTTTATCTTCCTTTTTTTAAGTTGTATGAGTTCCCTATAAACGTTGGAGATTAAACCTTTATCAGTGATGACATTCGCAAATATGTTCTCCTATGCAATGGGCTTTCTTGTTGTTTTGTTGATGGTTTCTTTTGCTATGCAGAAGCTTTTTATTTTGATGTAGTCCCATTTGTTTATTTTCTCTTTAGTTTCCAATGCCCTAGGAGCTGTATCAGTGAAGAAATTGCTTCAGCATATGTCTGAAATGTTGTTGCCTTTGTATTCCTCTAGTATTTTTATGGTTTCCTGTCTTACATTTAAGTCCTTCAGTTTGTTTTTGTATACAGTGTAAGTTGGTGGTCTAGTTTCATTTTTTTGCATATATCTGTCCAATTTTCCCAACACCATTTATTGAAGAGGCTGTCTTGACTCCATTGTATATTCTTGCCTCCTTTGTCAAATATTAATTGAGCATATTGGTTCGGGTCGATTTCTGGGTCTCTATTCTATTCCATTGATCTATACGTCTGTTCTTGTGCCAGTACCAGGCCGTTTTGAGAACAGTGGCTTTATAATACAGCTTGATATCTGGTATTGAGATCCCACCTACTTTGTTCTTCTTTCTCAGGATCGCTACAGCTATTCGGGGTCTTTTTTTATTCCAGATGAATTTTTGGAGAGTTTGTTCTAAGTCTGTGAAATATGCTGTTGGTATTTTAATGGGGAGTGCGTTGAATTTATAGATTGCTTTGGGTAGTATGGACATTTTAATGATATTGATTCTATCAATCCATGAACATGGTATGTTCTTCCATCTGTTCATGTCTTCCTCTATCTCTTTTTTCAATGTCCTGAGGTTTTCTGGGTAGAGGTCTTTTACCTCTTTAGTTAAGTTTATTCTTGGGTATCTTAATTTTTTTGGTGTGATGGTAAATGGAATTGCTTTTTTAGTCTCTCTTTCTGTAAGTTCACTATTGGTATATAGAAATGCCATAGATTTCTCGGCATTAATTTTGTATCCTGCTACATTGCCGAATTCATTTATTAAGTCTAATAATTTTTTGATGGAATCTTTAGGGATTTTTATGTACCATATCATGTCATCTGCAAATAAGGACAGTTTTACTTCTTCTTTCCCAATTTGGATGCCTTTTATTTCTTCTTCTTGTCTAATCGCAATGGCTAATACTTCCAGTACTATGTCGAACAGGAGTGGTGAGAGTGGGCATCCCTGTCTTGTTCCTGTTCTAAGGGGAAATGGTTTTAGTTTTTGCCCATTGAGTATGATGTTGTCTGTGGGTCTGTCATATATGGCTTTTGTTATGTTGAGGTATGATCCTTCTATTCCCACCTTGCTGAGAGTTTTTATCAAAAATGGGTGTTGGATTTTGTCAACTGCTTTTTCTGCATCAATTGATATGACTGTGGTTTTTATCTCTCAATTTGTTTATGTGATGTATCACGTTTATTGATTTGCAGATATTGTACCATCCTTGCATCCCTGGGATAAATCCTACTTGGTCATGGTGTATGATCTTTCTGATGTACTGCTGGATTTGATTTGCTAGGATTTTGTTGAGTATTTTAGCATCTATGTCCATGAGGGTATTTGGCCTGTAATTCTCTTTCATTGTGTTGTCTTTGTCTGGTTTTGGTATTAGGGTAATGCTGGCTTCATAGAATGAGCTTGGAAGTGTTCCTTCCTCTTGAATTTTTTAGAATAGTCTGAGGACGATAGGTTTTAGTTCTTCCTTGAATGTCTGGTAAAACTCCCCTGTGAAGCCATCTGGCCCGGGGCTTTTGTTTGCTGGGAGTTTTTTGATTACTGCTTCTGTTTCTTCCATAGTTATTGGCCTATTGAGACTTTTAGATTCTTCCTGATTGAGTTTTTGAGGGTTGTATTTTTCTAGGAATATGTCTATTTCCTCTAGGTTGTCCCTTTTGGTGGAATAGAGTTGTTCATAGTATTTTTTAACAATCCTTTGTATTTCTGTGGGGTCTGTTGTTATTTCTCCTCTTTCATTTCTGATTTTGTTTATTTGGGTCCTCTCTCTTTGCTTCTTGGTGAGCTTAACTAGAAGTTCATCAATCTTGTTTATCTTTTCAAAGAAACAGCTCTTGGTTTTATTGATCTTTTGTATTTTTTTGGGGGGGTCTCTATGTCGTTTATCTCTGCTCTGATCTTTATTATTTCCTTCCTTCTGCTTACATTGGGCTTTTCTTGTTGCTCTTTCTAAATCTCTGAGTTGTAGGATTAGGTAATTTATTTTCATTGTTTCTTTTTTTTTTTTTTTTTTTTTTTTTTTTTTTTTTTTTTTTTTTTTTTTTTTTGCAGTAGGCTTGTAGAGCTATGAACTTCCCTCTCAGGACTGCTTTTGCTGTGTCCCATAGGTTTTGGATTGTTGTGTTTTCATTGTCGTTTGTTGCCATGATATTTTTTATTTCTTCTTTGATCTCTCTGGTAACCCAGTCATTGTTTAATAGCATGCTCTTCAGTCTCCATGTGTTTGATTTTTTTTAGATTGTTTTTATTGTAGTTGATTTCCAGTTTTATGCCATTGTGATCTGAGAAGATGCTTGGTATGGTTTCTATCTTCTTGAATTTGAATAGACTTTGCCTGTAATCCAATATATGGTCTATATTTGAAAATGACCCATGTGCACTTGAGAAAAATGTATATTCTGTGGCTTTGGGGTGAAGTGTTCTGAAGATGTCAATTAAATCCATCTGATCTAATGAGTCATTTAGGATTGATGTTTCTTTGCTGATTTTTTGTTTAGAGGATTTGTCCAATGGTGATAGTAGGGTGTTAAAGTCCCCCACTATGATTGTATTGCTGTCAATCTCTCCCTTGATATCCTCCAGAAGTGTTTTTATGTATATTGGGTGCATATATGTTTACCAGAGTTATTTCTTCTTGTTGAATTGTTCCCTTTAGTATTATGAAGTGTCCTTCCTTATCTCTTTTTATGTCCCTCACTTTGAGATCTAATTTGTCAGATATAAGTATTGCTAGCCTAGCTTTTATTTCATTTCCATTCGCCTGTAAAACATTTTTCCATCCCTTCACCATCAGTCTGTGTGCGTCTTTTTTTCTGTGGTGGGTTTCCTGTAGACAGCAGATATATGGGTCATATTTTCTTATCCACTCAGTTACCCTATGTCTTTTGATTGGGGCATTTAATCCATTTACATTTAAAGTTATTATTGATAAACACTTGTTTGTTGCCATTTTTATTCTTTACCCCTGTGTTCTTTCTTCGTTTCCTATTTTTTCTTTTTACAGTAGACCCTTTAACATTTCTTGCATTGTTGGCTTGGTGGTAACAAACTCCCTTAGTCCTTTTTTGTCTGTGAAGCTCCTGATTTCACCCTCAATTTTGATTGATAGTCTTGCTGGGTACAGTATTCTTGGGTTCAGATCCTTCCTTTGCATGACTTTGTATATTTCATTCCATTCCCTTCTTGCCCAATGTGTTTCTGTTGAGAAATCAGTCGCTAGTCTGATGGGGGATGCTTTGTAGGTAAGTTTCTGTCTCTCTCTGGCCGCTTTTAAGATTCTTTCTTTGTCATTGGTGTTTGCCAATTTAATTATAATGTGCCTTGGCATTAGCCTTTTGGGATTCATTTTGTTTGGGACTCTGTGAGCTTCTTGGATTTGTGTGGAGTTTTTTTCCCCTATACCAGGGAAGTTTTCTGTCATTATTTCTTCAAACAAGTTTTCTATTCCTTGCTCAGTTTCCTTTCCTTCTGGCACCATATTATGCGTATGTTGTTTCATTTTGTGTTGTCCCAAAGTTCTCTTAGGCTCTCCTCCTGCTTTTTAATTTTTTTTTCTAGAAGCTGCTCTGCTTGGGTATTTTTTTCTACCTTGTCTTCTAGCTCACTGATGCAGTCCTCTGCTTCTTCTAGTCTACTGTTGATGCTTTCTATTGAGTTCTTTATAGCAGTGATGTCATTTTTCATTTCTTCTTGGTTCTTCATTTCCTCTTGGTTCTTACACATATTGTTGAATTTGTCTCTCATTCTTTTCATCCACCTTATGACCATTTCTCTGAATTCTTTCTTCGACAAGTTGCTTATCTCCATTTCATTTACTTTCCTTTCTTATGATGCCTGTTTTTCTTTCATATGCGGGCTGTTTCTTTATCTCCCCATGATCTCTCTTCTCTGGGTATCTGGTTTAGTTTAGTAGTTCTTTCTCTCCTTTATCTAGGCAAAATCTGACCTTTCCGTGAGGAGGAGCAGGGCTCATCTGAGTTCACGTATTTGTGCTGTTTGAGCTCTGGTGTTCCTGGGTTCCTAGCTGGTCCCTGGGTGTCGTGATTACAGTATCCCTGGATGTATACGCTTCCAATAACAGTCACCCAAGATGGCGCGGTCTCCTTAGCAGAGTCGGCAGCTCTGGGAGAGATTTCAGCAGCAGTGGAGGCAGCCCGCCTAGTTAAGGGAGCCCGATCCGGGGGTGTCCAACAGTCCTCTGGAGTATAGACATCACACAACCACAAATTTACATGCTCGGTACATCCACACACCCTCCATTCATTCTCTCACTCTCACACTGTCAGTCTGCCTTCTCGTTGGCAGCCATCTTCTCTCTGCTCTGAATCTTCTAGCCAAGTCTGGGACTCACCCTTTGAACATCTGAATGGTCTCCCCTAGGCCCCCATCTCTGGCTCCTCCAAGTGGCCCCCTCCCCCCAGGTCCACCCTCAAAAGCTGGGAAAGGTTAGAAGCCTTGCCAAGGTCACCTTGCTGGGCTGGGCATGGCAGGAGGCGGAGGTTCTGGGAGGGCAGCCCTGTACCAGGCCCAGTGGGGTCATTTCACCTGGCAAACAGTCCTACTGGTTCACCATTGGTAGAGCTTGCTCCTGAGTCCCATGGGCTGGTTGAATGGGAACCTGTCTCTGGGGGTGTGTGTGGAAAAGTAACAAGGAAGGGCCCTGCTCTGGGGACCGGTCGTGTGAGACTCAGCTAGCTCTTCATGCTGGGCTGTGACCCAACCTTCTTTGCTTTGTATTTTACTCCTTTCCAGAGTCTTCCCTTTCACACACCTCCCAGGCCTGACGAGTAAGAGTGAGGGGGAGTGGAGAAGGTAATGATGGAGTTCTGCGGGGCCTTTCATTGGGAGATTGCTTCACCAGAAGCCTTTGCACCCATTTTACAGGACAAGCAACAGAGGCCAAGAGGAGTGATGTCATTGTGAGTCACTGCCTTCCTGGCCTAACACAAACCTGAATGGAAATGGCTGATCCGAAAGGGCAGAGCTCAGCTGAGGGTGAGAGCTTCCCCTTACAATCTCTGGTTTTTCTAACTGAGTACAAGTTCCCTGTTGGCCTTCGACCCCCTCCATTGTGTGATGGGGGTCAGGGCCACTCTCCTCTTTCCGTTCAGCGCCTGCTGTGGGATCTCATCTGCCCCCACATCAGCCTTCTTTGTGAGCAGGGCCCATTTTCCAGACAAGGAAACTGAGTCAGCGAGATTAGGCCCTCATTCAAAGTGTCACAGCCCGAAGGAGACTAGACCCCTGGACGCCAGCCAGGATGCAGACTCATCTGTGGCTCCTGAGCTTTTGCCAGACCCACTCATGGTCCAGGGAGAGGCCCTGGGAGGCAATCTTTCTGGTCTGAGCACGGGGCTGACAGGGCTGAGGACCCACGGGGTTGGCTTGGCATGGACAGTCCCTTTCCCTGTCAGGCTGGGTGGGCCTGTTTGGCTCTGAGACATCTGTCCGCTCGGGGCCGGGGTGTGCTGCCATCCTGTGTACGGTGGTCAGCCTGGCTGCCCCCTAGCAAGGTCTCCCCTAACACCGTGTGTCACTCGGTGTCCACACTCAGGTAGGAAGCAGGAGGACCCCAGGAGGCAGAGAGGGTCCCCTCACCCCCGACCTCATCCGCAGGCTGTGGAGTCAGGTGTCCGGGAGAGTGGTGCTCCCCAGGCAGCAATTCACATGACAGGGGGTGGGGCCCGGCTCATCAGGGCTCCGAGGTGCTCAGGACACTCCCTTTCCTTCTTGGTTCCTGAAAACGACCCCATCTTCCTCAGCAGGTCTTATGAAGGTATAACGAGCTCCCCCTTTGCCCCCAGGCCCTGGCGCCCCATGGGTGCCCCAAGTCCCTCCCGTCACCTCCCTGCACATCTCAGCTTCAATGCGGGCCCCAGCGGAGCAGGAGGCCCCAGGAGTCCTCACCCTCAGCAGCTGGTTCCTGCTCCATGGAGGCCCCTGGGTGCCAGGCCGGGCACAGAGGTTCTTTCCTGAGGAATTTGCAGAGTCAGGGGAGCCAGGGTCACGGGGAGAGAGGCCAGTGGCAGCCGGGCTCTCCCACCCTGAAGGCTGAGCTCTTTCTTTGCAAAGCCCTCTGGTCGATGGGTGCTGGGGTAAGCATGCTCCAGGCAGAGCCCAGAACCAGGCCCCTGCCCCGGCCTGTGGTGTTCAACAGTCAGAGCTAGCGCGTCGGCCTGCGCACCGCTGGGTCTCGGGTTCAGTTCCTGGTCAAGGGCACAGACCTGTGTTGCAGTTCACTCCCTGGCCCTGGTCAGTCGGGGTGCGTGTGGGAGGCAACCAGTCGATGTTTCTCTCTCCCTCTCCCTCTCCCCTCCCTTCCTCTCTCTCTGAAAAGCAATGGGGAAAATATCCCAGGTGAGGAGTGACCAAAAGAAGAAGAAACAGGACGGAGCCCCAGGGTGCTGAAAGGCCTGGGCCAGCGGGGATTACCAGGGAGCCGCTCCGGGAGCCCCACGGAGGCCGGAGCAGGTGCTGAGCAAGCCGTGCTCTTCCCCAGTGTGTTCTGGGAGAGGGACACTGGGGCCCACCCTCCTGGGGGCGGAGGCCGGAGGAAAGCGCATTACCTGGGGACAAAGGAGGGAGCCTCCTGTCAGGCGCTCTCAACCTTTGACCAATCCCCCCTCCCTGAGGGAGAGCCAGGCTGGGCCAAGGGTGTGGCTGGGGTCCCAGGGTCCCCGGCCCCACCACTGTTCTTTGATGGGGTCAGGCAACAGCTCAAGATACTGGGGCGCTCTCTGCTGAGAGAGCATGTGCCTCAAGTGGACACCAAGTCTTGCTTGGGAGGGGGGAGATGGCATCCCTAGACTTCTATCTCAGAAGGGGCGTTCCTCCTCCCCTACCTTCCAGAGCCCCCATTCCCAGATGCCTGCCCCCTCCCAGGCACCCTGATGGGTGACTGCCTTCCCCGGGACATGGGACTGCAGCCGCTCTGACAGAACTGGGTGAAGCCAAACCATGGTGTGTCCCAGTCCCGCCCAGCAGGAGGCTACCTCCTAGAGGACACGCTCAGTTCCAGGCCAAGGAACCCTGGGGCAGGCCAGGGCCCATGAGGTAGCCCCTCCCCCTGCTCCCCTGCTCTCCTTGCCTTCCTGAGCTCCTGCCATGGCCGCTGGGCCCCACAGCCTTCCTTTCCCAGCAGCAGGCCCCGCCCCCACCCTGGGAGGAAGAGGAAAAGGAGGAGGAAGAGAGACACAAGAGGAGCTGCAGCCTTCCTAATATGAGAGAGTCACATTTAGATCCAAATGGCTGTCTTGAACTCGCAGAAGCCTCTGGGGAAGTTGACGTATGACCCAGGCATGATGGGAGAGCTGAGGGCCCCCTAGAGGTCCCCGGGCTCCATGGAGGCCTGGGTGCAGGTATCTGGGTGGAAGCTGAGCACAGCCTGGCAGAATGGGGGCTGAGCACAGGCCCCTGTGGGTAGGAGAAGCCCCAGCAGTTCCCTCAGATGGGGAACCAGCTGGGAGGGAAAAGCTGAGGGAGGTGCAGGGATGTGCTGGACAGGCTGCAAGCTCCAAGGGGCTGAGGCCTCTTAGAATCACCCTTGGCCATGGCTGAGGCCTGGGGAGGCCCTCACCATGTGTGCGGGGTGGGCTGGAGGCACTGCTGGAGGCCACGTGGAGCCCCCCTGCCAGAGGCTGTGAAAGGAAACCTGAACAGGCAGCCCAGCCCCCGAGAGGAGCCTCCAGGAAGGAGGCAGCAAAGAGGGAGCCGGCATGGCCTTACTGAGCCTCCTCCCCGCGCCTGGCACGCCCAGGGTGGACTCCAACCTACAGCTCCACTGATCTCAGAGGGTCACACCCTCTTCCACCTGGTGCTTCTGCCTGTTGGTTTCCTGCCTCAGTTACTGACTTCCATTGTATGAAGAACAGAGGTGGCCCCGCCCTCAGGGCCCTGCCTGGGCACAGGGGACCCTTGCCAACCTCCCAGCTCCATCCTCACCCAGGATATGACTGGGCCAGTCACACCTGCTCCCGGGACCCCTGAATCCTCATCGGCAAACCCAGGGCATGAAGCCAGAGCACCGCTGAGCCACCATCCGGGCCCTGCAGTTGCCCCACTCTTTTCTCACCAGATACCACCTGCCCTCACCCAACGCCCAGGCCCCTCTCCTGGATTCCACGTCCAGGGCCCCGCAGGCAGGGGCCCCCTGGAAGCACCGCTGGAATGGTCTTTACAATTTACCGCCAACCTGTCCTACAGCCATGATTTTGTTCCATCCTCTCTGAGAGGCAGATACTGCTCTAGCTCTATTTTATAGGTGTGGAGACAGTCTCAGGGCCGGGGCTTACAATCCCCTGGCAAGTCGGGAGCAGGGCTGGGTTTTGAACCCAGATGTGCATGAGGCTCGGGACTAGCGGAGGCCCACCCCAGTCTCAAGCAGAGCCCTGGGTCACCTCCCCCTGGGGCTGCAGCGTGAACACCCAGGCACCTCCATTCAGGGCCTGGCTCTGCAGACGCTGAGGCTAGTGATGTCAGCATTGCCATGGCAACCCTTCCCCAGCGTCAGGACCAGCCTCCCCGCTGCAGTTTCTCTTTGTGTGGACTTTGTAATGCGTTGCCAAGGCAGTGAGGCCTGCTGGGCAGGTTGGCATGGGGTGGGGAAGGCAGACAAAAGCCCACACTGCATCCCAGCAACCAGCAGCTCACAACAAGGCCCACGGGTGGGCGGCGGGAGGGCGCTGTTGGGAGGGAGGGGCTCAGCCCAAGTCTCCTGGGCTGGTGGCCAAGACCGTGAGGTCGGGGAGCTGAGGAGACCCCGCCCCCCCTGCTCAGGACCCCTGCCTGGAAATAGCCCTGTAGCTTTTCCAGTGCTATGTCAGGGTTCTACCACCTCTGAAACATCTGGGTCTGTGAAAAAGGCCCCCCCAGGCCCACCACAGACCTGCGAGGGAGGGGCTGAGGCGGAGGGAGCCGTGGTTTAACCAAGTCTCCCCGGCAACTCGGTGTGCAGCCCATTCTGAGAGCCGGCATGCAGGGGCGATGAGGATCCTGGAGCACCTGGGTATGCCGGCCCTTTAGTCTCGTTTATCTTGCAAACCTTAGAGGTGAAACAGAGGAAATAGGTTTGGAGGTGTTTTTTTTTTAATTTTTGTTTATTTTTTTAAATTATTGGTCAAGGTATCACAAATGTGTCTTCACCCCCCCCCCCCAACAGAGGGGCTTTAAACCCCCATTTCACACTGGAAGACACCACAGCTCAGGAGGCGACATCTGCTGCTTGCTCACGGTCCCCCAGCTCCAACGTGGCAGTCTGCATGCAAACCCAGAGCTGAGGCCCTGCCCTGGGGCCTCCTCCCTGGCAGGGGCCAGCAGCCTGGCCTCACCCGCTTCTTCCTGCTGCTGGTTTTCCAGGAAGAACCCTAAAGCACCTTCGTGGAGGGGGCAGCTCTGGAAATAGGCTCTGTCCCGGGCTCCCTCCAGCTCCCGGACCTGAGAGGGGCTGAGCCACACAGACCCACACAGCGGCCCCTCCCGCAGGCAGGCTGCCCTGCCCAGTGAGGGCAGCCAGGCCCTCCCCACTGGGCCTCCCTCCCGTGCCCCTCCCCTGCGGACTGTTTGTCCCAGCCTCCTTGCTCTCTTGACAGGTTCCGGATGCCCCTGGTCGCTGGCCCTGCCAGGGAGTAGGTGGCTGCGGGCCCACTCCGCAGGGAGCCCCACCCGCTCCTGGGAACGCTCCAGGAAGAGGAACTCCGTGACCTTTGCTGGCGTCTGGGAGCCTCTGTTCCTCCCTGTGTCCCGCCTCCACCCCTCCTGCTGCCTTTGAAGCTCGGTTCCTCCAGCGCTGTCTCCCTCTTAACAAGCTCCGAGGGTGCCCCCGGGGGAGGACCCCACCCTTCTACCCTGAGTTCTCTTCTGCCTGCAACTCTGGGAGGAGGCTGAGACCCTGGCGGACAGGACGGCTCCAGGGGTCCGGGCTCCTCTCTGCACCAGCATCTCCCACATTCAAGGCTGGCCCACAGCAGTGAGGCCGGCTATGGCTGCACCCCTGCCGGGGATGCCAGGAATTGGACGGTGCATGGCGACGGGACTTCTCAGACCCCGGGCTGGGCACGCCTAAAGCAGCCAGGGCTCCAGCCCCAACCATTCCTGGGCTCTGCCTGTCATTCTCTCATTGAACAAGTATTTCCTGAAGCCTGTGCTATGTGCTAGGAAGGAGGTTTTTTTAAAGTCTCCAAACAAACCAAAAAAGATGAAGGGGGATAAAAAGGAACATGAAATGCCTGTGATCCCTGTCCCACAGAAGGATAAAACCTAGCCCTCGCTGGTTTGGCTCAGTGGATAGAGTGTCGGCCTGTGGATGTCCCGGGTTCGATCCTCATCAAGGCTTGATCCCAGTGCGGGGTGTGGAGGAGGCAGCTGGTCAATGATTCTCATCATTGATGTTTTTGTCTCTGTCTTCCTCTCTGAAATCATTAGGAGGAGGAGGAAGAGGAGGGGGGGGGAGGGAGAGGAGGAGGAGGATCTAGTAATTCACGCCTGACATCACTTGGGGACCGAAAGGAGATACACCTCCCAAGCTAACAGGTTGTCTCTAGCTGGTTGCACTGTGGGTGACTTTGAAACCCACAATGAAACTGTTGAAACCGTTGCTCTATTCCATACCTTCCACACTGTAAGACATACGTTCTGTAAACAGGGGAGCCCCTGCAGCCAGGAGGATGGGTTGGTCGGCCTGGCGATCCCTTCTCCTGCCCAGACATGTCCGTTTGGTCCTCCAGCCCCACCTCTGCTGCTGAGAAAGACTGTGCTGAGTGTCCCGGCCAAGGGGGTCCCCAGAGACTGACCCCAGCCAAGCGGTGCAAAACAACCCCAGCACCAAAAGGCAACGAGTGGCAACTCCCACCACAAGGTATAACTCCTCTGGGTCCTGCCAGCCTCGGGGAGCAGAGTGGAGAAAGGGGGGCACAGCTTCCCTGAAGCCAGCGGTTCTCAACCTGGGGGTCAAACGACCCTTTCACAGAGGTCGCCTAAGACCATCCTGCATCTCAGATATTTACATGACGATTCATAACAGTAGCAACATGACAGTTATGAAGTAGCAACGAGAATAATTTTATGGTTGGGTCACCCCAACATGAGGAACTGTATTTAAAGGGCCAGAAGGTTGAGAAGCACTGATGTGACCTGGCCCCTCCCAGTCTCAGTTTGGTCATCTGTAAATGGGGACAATAATACCGCTTATTTAGGCTGAGGGGGAATGAAATGAGACAACTGGTGCACCGACCCCTAGAGGACACCTGGCACATAGTAGTTACTCAGTTAACACTGCTGAACATGTGGGTGAAACCCTCCCCACTCTGACTCTGGAGCTAAAACATCCTCACTTTATCATCCGGGTGAGAAGTT
>PVJC01045321.1:0-13987 GCA_004026665.1 Murina feae | reverse complement strand
ACTGGGGCCATCATAGGACATCCACTGAGGGGTCCCAGACTGTCAGAGGGCACAGGCCGGGCTGAGGGACTCCCTCCACGCCGAGTGCACAAATTTTTGTGCACCAGGCCCCTAGTTCTTTAAATAAAAACACTGTTCTATTTAGTGTTTTAATTGGAAACTCCCCTGAGTATTACCCTTGAGAATCATCTGGAAGGTTAATTAGGGTTACAAAATCTAAGAAGTCATTGAGAAGCTCCTGTGGGCAAAGCTGCAAAGAGGTGGGAGACAGCAAATATACATGTGTGCTGAAGGCTCTTTCTGCGGCCACAGACAAAGGCACATCACATGGAAGTGTTGTCTCCAAAGAACTTGTCTAGACGTTATTAGTATAGATGGAGCAAATAGTTCTCACCTTATAGAAATATATTTTAAAATGTAAACATCTATTGCCACCCTGCTAGAGAGGTTGCTAACTTAATTTACTTCGCTCATTATCTGTCATAGTATATCAAGGACACTTAGTCTTTATTTAATGATGGGAGAAAGAGAGGTAGCCAATAGAAATGTGTTCAGTGGTATAAACAAGAGATTTAAGGGAAAAATTATTTATTATTACTAATGATCGTGGATCATATTACATTATGATCAAACTATGGAACATTAGGCAGCTATTAAAAAGAATAAAATAAGTTCTACATTAAAATGGAGATGTTACCAAAATAATTGAAAAAAGTCTACATTTGAATGGTTTCACTAACAAAAGGATTGGATTCTGTAAGTTTAGATATATTTATAAATGCTTTTATAAACTGAACCTTGAGAAAGTTGTAGAAGGATACATACCATACTATTAATGTTGATTAGCCTAGAGAGGGAAGAGATTGGTAAGAAGAATGGAAACATATTAGCTTTTAAATTTATATAGTAATGTGTTTATTTTTAACATTTTAGAACAAGCATGTATTGATTTTATTATTAAAATTGTATAAAATTGAGAGCATATCAGTAACTTCTAGGAATTAGGAATGGGGGAAGAGGGTTTGATTCAAAGGGGCAACATAAAGGAATTTTTTGGCTGATGGAACTATTCTATATTCTGATGGTAAATGATGATACATGAAATCTATGCATGTGCCAAGATTCATATAATTTTATACTAATAAAGCACATTTTATTGTATGTGAGTTTGTGAGAAAGTAAAAATAAGTGAGGGCAAAACTAAATTTTTTTTAAAATACTGAGAAATGACTAATAAAAATAGTCCTCCAAATCCACTAATGTTTTCGGGTTATTAAAATAACGCTAAAATAATAACTTTGTGGTTATTTTCCTGTTTACTTAGTCACTGAGGTTCAACAGAATAAACACTGAGTCAATAGGTATTATTCACCCTGTTTTACAAGCAGCTAACCTAAAGCTTAGAACATTTTAGTAAGTTACCCAGAACTACATAGTTGTTCAGACTTCAAATTGGAATCCAAACTTTGGAAGAACAGAGGTCAAGACTTGTAAAAGTTAAATATATATAAGGTACAAACTCTTTGTATGAATTCACTATAATAAGGCAGTGATATAACAAATCTAGCAAGGCAAGATTTGAGATTGCTTGTGATATCTCCTTTCCAGTTAGAGTAATAAAACAGACTTTATACATAAGTAGTTATTATGGCCTACATCTATCCAGGCACTTCTGAAAGCTCTATGGATATAGTGACCACAAATTATCAGAATCTTTTCGTGCGGAGGGAGATACCAAAAAAACTTAAAACTTGTCCCTGATCCTGAAGAATCTACCATTCAGTAGGAGAGATAAGACTTGGTATACCTGACTCCAGTTTTAGACTCCAATCATGTGGTACAGAGTGATAAAAAAAAAGAGACAAAGACACTGGAATGTTGGTACAATGGGTGGAGGACAATTGTTTTCTCCTATACTGATCTTTGAAGCATCCAGTGAAGCTACTCTCCTAATTTGGTTTCTTATCCTAGAAATTTTCCCCATATGTTTGAAATTAACACTAAAAACTCTCTTTTTGGAGGGGAGAGGGGCAATGGGGGACATCTATAATAGGATCAACAATAAAAACAATTATTTTTATCCTCACCCAAGAAGAGATATATATATATAATTTTAGAGAAGAAGGCAGAGAAAGAAATATTGATCAGTTGCCTCCTGTATACATTCCCCTCCCCAACTGGGGACCGAACCCGAAACCTAGGTGTATGCCCTGACTTTGATCAAGAATCAAATGCAACCTTTTGGTGTATTGGATGACACTCCAACCAACTGTGCTACCCAGTCAGGGCAACAGTAAATATTCTTTAAATTATATAATGCTTTTGACCTATAAAACAGCAATTGTATGTGACATAATTTCCAACCCATTTGTAAATTTTTTAATTTCTGTTCATCTTGTCATTATGTCAGCTCTGTTAGGTGCATCATTGTAACTAAATATGTGAGTTTACTGCCCCTAAAAATGTCCTAAAATGCAATATCATACTAGAGATGGCATTGAAATGAAAAGTAATAGTGCATGGAGAAAGGCATGGAAACTGAACACTGGATCCTGTATTTGACATTGAAATGAAAATTTATTGTGGATAAATGACCTTAACTATTTATTTTATTGCAAAGCAGTAACTAAGTGCTTGAAGAGAACTCAAAACAGAGATACTCAGAAGTAGATAAAGCTCTTTCTTTCTTTCTTTCTTTCTTTCTTTCTTTCTTTCTTTCTCTTTCTTTCTTTCATTAAATCTTCATTGTTCAGATTATTACAGTGGTTCCTCTTTTTTCCCCCATAACTCCCCTCCACCTGGTTCCCACCCCACCCTCTTCCCTTACACCCCCCAGTCACTGTCCTCATCCATAGGTGTATGATATTTGTCCAGTTTATTCCCACATCCCTCACACCCCTTTCCCCCCACCCCTGAGAATTGTCAGTCCACTCCCTTTCTATGCCATGATTCTATTATATTCATCAGTTTATTCTGTTCATCACATTTTTTATTCACTTGATTTTTAGATTCACTTGTTGATAGATACGTATTTGTTGTCACTTTGTTGTTCATAATTTTTATCTTTACCTTTGTCTTCTTCTTCCTCTTCTTAAAGGATATCTTTCAGCATTTCATATAATACTGGTTTGGTGGTGATGAACTCCTTTAGCTTTTTCTTATCTGTGAAGCTCTTTATCTAACTTTTAATTCTGAATGATAGCTTTGCTGGGTAAAGTAATTTTGGTTGTAGGTTCTTGCTATTTATCACTTTGAATATTTCTTGCCACTCCCTTCTGGCCTGCATAGTTTCTGTTGAGAAATCAGCTGACAGTCATATGGATACACCCTTGTAGGTAACTAACTGTTTTTCTCTTGCTGCTTTTAAGGTTCTCTCTTTGTCTTTTGCTCTTGGCATTTTAATTATGATGTGTCTTGGTGTGGTCCTCTTTGGATTCCTTTAGTCTGGGGTTCTCTTTGCTTCCTGGACTTGTAAGTCTATTTCTTTCACCAGGTAGAGGAAGTTTTCTGTCATTATTTCTTCAAATAAGTTTTCAATATCTTGCTCTCTCTCTTCTTCTGGCACCTCTATAATTCAGATGTTGGTGCGCTTGAAGTTGTCCCAGAGACTCCTCACACTATCTTCATATTTTTGGATTCTTTTTTCTGTTTTCTTTTCTGTGTGGGTGTGTTTTGCTTCTTCATATTTTAAATCTTTGACTTGATTCTTGCGATCCTCTAGTCTGCTGTTGGATCTCTGTATAATATTCTTTATTTCAGTCAATGTATGCTTAATTTCTAGTTGGTCCTTTTTCATATCCTTGAGGGTCTCACTAGATTTATTGAGAGTCTCACTAAATTTATCGGTGGTTTCTAGAAAATTCTTGAAAAACCTTAAAACTGTTGTTTTGAACTCTATATCCAGTAGTTCACTTTCCTCCATTTCTGTCATTTGTGGTCTCTTTGTCTCCGCTTTCTATGCTAGGTGTCCTATAGGGCCCAGTGGCTCAGCCACCCCAATTACCTGAGGTGGATGCTCTTGGTGCACCCCTTTGGGGGCTTTGTACACAGTCTTGTTGTAGTTAAGCCTTAATTGTTGTAGGTATTACTGGGAGGAATTGACTTCTGGCCAATTGGCTGTGAGAATCAGCTGTGTCTATGGTGGGAGAACTTCTGTACTGGAGACACCCTTATGGGGCAAGACTTGCTTCAGTGGGACTTTGGTGCTCACTGAGTCTGCCTCCTGAGTGTGTCCCTTATGGATCTGAGGAGTTGTAAACTGGATGGTCCCACTCTGACCACTGGGTACACTGGCTCTTGAATCTCTAAGGAGGTGCTAATTTAGCCTCTGCCTGAGGCTACCCAGCAGGAGCTACAGATAGATCTGCAGATTCCTTTTCTCTGTGGTTTGGAGGTGCCCAGATGAAGCCCAGCTGTGAAGCAATGCAAGCTGCTGTGGGACCTTGGGCCTTCTTTTGGATGTTCTGGGTCTGTCTGACCCAGCTGCAGTCTTTTAGGTAATTGTAGATTGCAAAGGGCCAGGCCTTTCATATGGAAAAGCCTTTGCTTGCAGCTTGGGTGGAGTCTCAGGGAATCAACAGGGTGGAGCAAACAGCTATGGCTGATCCTCAGCCCAATCCTAAGAAGCCCAGGGTGTCAGTGTCCTGCGGTAATCGCTGCAAGCACCTCTGAGAGAAAGACGCTCTGGAGTTCCTCCCAATGCCAAATAGTCCAGTTTCTCCCCATATGAGTCTGGATCCCCAGAAACTCACCCAGAACTGGAGTTCAGAGCAGTCAGGAGCTTGTGACTCCCTCCCAATTAAAAAAGACAACCGCATTCTCAGTTGCCAGCCCTTTCTGAGCGCCTCCGTACCTCTGCACTTTACTTCCACACCTCCTCTAAGTCTCAGTGTGCTTTTCTCTTTCCTTCTAGTTGTAGAATTTCCACTCAGCCAGTCTTCCTGTGGTTCTGAGTGATGTTCAGTTTTTCTTTTCGTTGTATTTTTGAACTGGTTGTGTGAGACAGCAATTTCAGGTGTTTACGTGTGCCACCATCTTGGTTTTCTCCTCCTATTATTCTTTAGATGTATGCACAAACATTGCTTTTTATTCCCCAGCCAATACAACTAGAGGTAAGAGCAGGTGACAAGTAAACTGGACTGATGAAATACATGCCAAAGTGATGGTGAGTAGCTGGTGGGCCCACCAATGAGATACAGGAATATCATAAAAGCATTCTAAATGACAGGTTTTTTTCTTTTAAGTGATATAAGATAATAGTGTGTCTTACAATGTTCATGTTTTAGATTGAGAGCAATAGAATAATTTAGATATTTGTTCTTTCTTGAGAAACTTAAAAAATTTACTCACATACTAGAAAGAAACACAGAGTCTTCAAATGACCACAAACTTTTGGAGAACACTCACTCAGCATATTTTCTTTTTTATCCAGTCATGGCTAAAATGTGATTTCATTTTCTCCTTTACATTATATTAGATGTAAGTTTTAATCCTTTAAAAAAATCTTTATATCTATAAAAATTAAAATAAGTTATTGTACATGAATCATTTCCAGTGTTTATGATATGATTCCTGTCCTCGATGAATCTAAAATCCATATAGACCAGGCATCAAACCTGCAACCTTTGGTGCATGGGACGATGATCCAAACAACTGAGCCACCTGGTCAGCGATAGAGAACTTGTTTTACTTAGTATAAAACTAGGACACATTCCACTCTTTTCCAGCTGAATGAGATGTATCACATTGACATGAATGGGTGGAGGGTATTGTGTATTCTACCTGGACAGGAGGAAAAGAAAATTTGGAAATTATGAAGAGGAGCTGAGTCTTCTTAGATGCATCGGTGTTGGAGAGAGATCAGGAAGAGCATCAATACAGGCAGAGAGGCACAGTGACCAAGGGACTAGAGGGGAGGGCAAAAAGGAGGATATGCAGGAAGAGAAAAAAATAAAAAGGAAAAACAGAGTAAGATTAAGTAGATCTTATGTGCAATGCTTAGAAGTGCGTCATAATGAGGGGATCCAGAATCTCCAGGTTTGCCTAGGAGTTGCTGTAAAAGAAGGTGCACATTCAAGTCCCTGGGCCACCTCAAATAAATAGAACAGAAAAGATCTCCATCCTGACAGAATCCACACCTACTCCCTTAGACCAACTAAGATGATCAGGATAAAGAACCATTTTTAGAAAGAAAAGATATTTCATAAGTAATACATGGCTGTCTTTGTCTCAAAGTAAGAATAGCCATGTTAACACTTTATGCTTTAATCCTTATTTTATATTATGTTACTGTACATTTCTTTCCACTGAGCCTTCACAGATTGACACATTTTTATTTTCTCCGTTTGCAGGGCTAGGTAGTCCTGCAAAATCCTTGCCTGTGAGTGTTACTTTATTCCTGTTTGTGCTGTTAAAGTTCAGCCAGATGGAACTCTTCCAAGTTCTGATTTCTGTCAGACATTTGAACAGCTGAGATTGTGCAGTTTTTGAGTTTGAAGGAAAAGATCTGTAGCGCTCATGTCAGCAAGGGCCGTGAGCTCTCATGATCTCTCTCGGTAGCTTTATATTCACACAGTTCACTTGGAAAGACTAACATCTATATTTGTGCCAGGATAGAAGATATAGTGAAAAGGAATTACATCCTCTATCTGGCTTTTAACATTTCAGAACATTTGTGACTGCTTTATTAAACCCATTTTAGAAAATTATAATTATGTCGTTATTTTATCTTGTGAAGTCATTTGGCATGAAGTATAAATTTAAATAGTTTTAGGATGGATTTTTTTTTGGAAGGGGTTGAGATTCTTCATATTCAATTTAGAGCATGAAGCAGAAGATAATTAAGACAAATTGGTGTTGATATAGCATGTGAGATATATCTCAAAGATTAAGTAGGTTTCAAAAATTGTTCTTACATTATTAAAAAAGAATGGAGTTTATTATTTTAATTTATAAAGGTAGTTATCAATAGGATTAGTCAAAACAAATTCTCCCCTAATCTCATTTTTCATAGCTTAATATTCATAAAAAACTAATTTAAAAATTTGTCAAAAATAAATTTCAGTTTGTTGCATATCCTTTGTGGGTCATGTTGAAAGTCTCAGCAAATGCTATGTTAGATTAGACCACCCAGTTTTTATGCAGTTAAAGGTATGCTAAAATAGTAATGATCTTTACAAATATGAAAATATTGAACATTAGAAGTATTTCACAGTAAAGAGTTGTCATACCAAAAATGCAGGATTTGTATAGTAATCTACATATATATAAATGCCTAAGTGACCATCTGACCTTCCGACTGGTAGCTATGATGCACAGTGACCACCAGGGGGGAGATGCTCAATGCAGGAGCTGCCGAGCTGCATTGACCTGGCAGCTGTGGTTCTCAGGTGACATACCCGGAACCAGAGAGGAGGGAGCCCAATTTGGGGGTGTTCACCCGAGAACTGCCCTCTTGCAATCCGGTACCCTTGGGGGATGTTGGAAAGCTGGTTTTGGCCAGATTCCTGTAGGCCAGGCTGAGGGACCCCACCGCTGTACGAATTGGGCCTCTAGTATAATTCTGATTAGAGATGAAGTGAGAATGTTTGTAGTTTGAGAGACTTTGAATAATACAATTAATGACATCTGAGTCACATATGATAGCATTTTATTAGGCCAGCTCATTAATTGTAATTTGAAACTCATTACAGAGTTATATAATGTTAAGCTTTTGAAATAGTAACATGCAAATAGCTCTAAGTATAACATATAGAATTCCTTCAATAATTACTTTTCTCAAAGCTATTTGGAAAATTATTAGTCTTGACAAAAATATTAGAATAGGAAGGAACTGTATTTTATTAGGCCAGCTCATTAATTGTAATTTGAAACTCATTACAGAGTTTTTGTTTTTTGAATATGTTTTTCTAGCCTGTATTTGGATTTATGGGTACATGTGCCAACAACTGTCAACTACTTATCATTTGTGTTTTACTGTGTATAAATTATGCTTCAATTAATTAAAAAAATTGAATCTAAAACTAATGATTTCTAAGAGTTCCTTCTTTTATAAGTGCTATAATTTTATCATTTATGTGTAGGTCTTTGATTCATTCTGAAATATTTTTGTGTGGGTATGATATGAAGTAGGGAATAATGTTTGTATTTTTCATATAGATATCCAGGTGTTCCTAATGATTTTCATCATAGAGCCTATTATGTCAATCTCTGAGAGTTGTATATTTCATTTTGATGCATGAATAAATGTGCATACAAATTTTAAAACATCACATAGGAAAGATAATATTAAGTATTTCTATAATGAATTATTTAATAAACTTTTATGTGAGTTTGTTTACCTAAATTTTAAATTTTTGAACACGTTTATGCTCTAATATTTCTCCACCATTTCCCAAATACTTAGTAAATACTTATTGATCAAATGATTGACTAATTAAGGTGGAGGACCAATTAACATTTATTAGTTTCTGTTCTTTTCTATTTACCATAGATCTGTCTGGTCCATTTAAATAGTTTCACATGATTGCTAATTCAAGGAGTGATTCAGTGGGGGGAGTGGGGGTGGGCGGAAGAGTGGAGAGAGGGGACTGTTAAATTTGAATTGTGGGAATTTTATAGAATATTTGATGTGATTTCTTTAAAAAAAAAAGAGTGAAAAAAAAAAAGCAGCAAGGAGGAAGTGTTATAGACAGATTAAGAGTCATTATGCACATATCAACATTATTAACCAAATGCAATGTCTGGTTTTTTTCTGGAAGGAGTTTGAAGGGGCTGGGGTTATTTCTGATTTAAACTAGGTATTTGATGATATTAAGAAATTAGTAACACTTTAAAATGTGATAATGGTATTAGGAAATGTTATAGAAATAATATTTGCTATAAATTATATATTTAAAGGGTAAACTGGTAAAGAGTTAATAAGTGTGAGATTTGCTTTAAAATATTCATAAATCCAAGTGAGATAGAGATAGATGAGAAAAGATTGGCAAACTTAACAAATGTTAAAGCTTAGTGGTGGTATACAACTGTTCTACTTTTGTATGTTTTAAATTAATTTTCTACAATAAAAATAAAAAAGAAGAAATAAAAATGACACATATATTTTCAAATTTTCTTTCAGATGTAAGACTGAATCATGAAGGAATCATTAACTCTTTATTATTATTATTATTATTATTATTATTACATAAAGTTTTACAAAGATTGGTACATATATCTCTTTTTCCCCCTGCCCTTCCCCCAGCCTCCCCTACCCCCCAGTGTTTTGTGTCCATTAGTTATTAACTCTTTTTAGTATGTTTTATGGCATTTGTCCAAAATAAAGTATAATTTCAATTACTTTTTAAGATATTAAAGAATAAATGGATTTTGAAAACTTACACTGACTAACCTATAAGAGCTACTATTTCCACCACATGTAGTTTGACACTTGAATTAGCTTTGCTGAATTAATTTGTCAGGACTTTTCTATCAAGAAGTTAAATACCCTGGATTCAGAAAAGTTTTTTAGTTCTACTCACTGATTTTTTTAGGAAGACAATTTTTTATCACCATAATTTATAATTTATTAAGAGTTTTCTTTCCAATGTTTAATATGGAATCTAAAATTTTAACACACATCTGAACTAGAAATATGAGGAGATAAAAGGATTGCAGAAACCATGGTGAGTAAATTTGTCAAGTGTATCACTTATGCTCTTGGAAACAAAGGAGCAAATTATTTTACATCTGATTCTAATCATCAGGAACAAAATAAAGTGATTAATAATAAATAAAGGATGGCTTTTGCCTTAAAGAGGCTTAGTATTTATACTTAGCTGCTGTGTACATTTTTTCATCTTTTCCAAGTGATTTCCAAATCAAAGAAATCAATAAAACAAGCTTGTTTATTTTTTCTAACTTGCAAATTTCATAAACCATTAAATAGTTTTGACTGAAAGAAGTGGGTCATTTATTGCCATAGTGACCTGTGCCGGGCCAGCACAGTCAAGGGTCAGTCCGAGGCTTAACCCTATAGCTGCTCCCTACACTGACCAATGATTATTGGAGGAAAGATGGCCAACGAGTACTTAAAACTTGCTCTTTTGGTCAAGTTTATGGTCGGTTACCTTGTCATAGTACTAGAGCCCATGATGATTTAACATGAGTCTGTGACAATGATGCTTTACTCTGTTTATTTGTGTATCACTCTGATTGCTCCAGGAGCTGACCACTTCATTCCACATTAGCCACAACTGCCAAGACTACTAGTCAAAACAATTTCACAATTGAACATTAATATACTCAAGAACATTAGCAGAAGCAAATATAAGTAGGATACCATAGTAACCCAGGCAGTCTGGGGAAATGGCATTCTATTAGTGGGTAAGATAACGTCACAATATAAGGCTTTATACAAACAGATTGGCTTCTCATGCTTTTATTAAATCAATGGGGACAGAAAGATAATATAACTTTACATAAAGGTAGCTACCTTTACATAAAGGTAGTAGGTTAGATTTTTTAAGGTTACATAATAATTTTAAGAGAAGCAACAGGCAAATAAGTCAATATGATTTTAGATTCAGCACTAATAGAAATGTTACCTCACCCATAAAGACACATAGGAAACACATCTCTCATTCTCTTTTTTTCTCACCTTTTTACTTATGTTGGCCAATCACTACTTTGCAAATAAACATTTATTACAGTGGATTTCAAACTTCCATGTTTGAGAAAATCTCTTTAACACCAGAACTTTGAGCGTCACTCTTGAAAGGATTTTAAAAAGTCAAAATAGCACTACACATGGAAGGAATAATCATATTTTCTAGAGGAATTCCTCTCAGTGTATATTCCTATAAAACTACAATTTCATAGAATTTATGTTATCACCTAAAACAGTGTGTCACTGAATGTAACATGTTGTCAGACTGACATGTCTTAGTACTTTGGAGGCAAATTCCTGCACATTACAGCCACTTCAGCATTTTTCAACATTTGGCTGCACATCTATGAAGAGTATGGTAAGTACCAGAGGTGAGAACCACTGAGGGGTACAAAACCCTGTAGTAAGTTTCACACACTCTTTTAATGTATTAGTGTGTGGACAATTACATAAAGGACAATACAAAATAAGGGATAGATTTATACACAAGGATGCTAGCAAGTAGATACTTGTATCTATGGCCACTCAAAAGGATTTGGGGACATTTTTAATGTTGAGAGACAAAGGCAAGTCTAAACAATGTTAATTCTGTCATTGTAGGTCCAAGACACTGGTAAGAGTAAGGAGAATATTTAAGGGTAAATGAGAAGGAAAAACAGAGTGTAGGAGGAGCCAGTGACTTATAACCAAGAATGAATTTAGGGACTTGCATTGCCATTAGTTGTATAATGTTTCCATTTTGTGACTGAGAAGCTGATTTAGTGTAATTTGATTCTCCTTGGTTTATAATATTTAATGTATTTATACTAAGCTATACTAAATGTAGAGGATTTAAAGTCAAGCCAGCAGAGGCATGATCTAAAGAAATGGAATTGTGTTCAGTTTCATGAAGTCAGGAGAAAAAGCTATAGAATAAACCGGTCTTTATTTTGAAGAACAGATTGTAATGGAGGAATCATATATATTCACTGCGATCCATTTGTGGGTGATTATTGTTTGGCATCATCTCCGTTCACGCCTGTCCCTCCATAATTGGTAAGAATGGCCTATTTCATTCTCACAAGTGCTCTGGTTTGCATGCTAAAGAATGTAAACATCCTACTCATAAACTTAAGTTATAGCAATATAGATTTTTTATTCAAAATTAGGAAGAACTTTCCATAAGTTAGAATTTCCCAATAATGGAAGTAATTACCTTAAGAGCCAACAGAAATAGAAGTCCTCAATCAGATGTTAACACATTATTACTTATGAGTGTTTTTTTTGTGGAGGGAATGGGGGGCTAAACCAATAATGGTTAGAACAGCAGACCTATCAATTAATTTTAATAAATTTTTATAAAATCGTCAATATTTGGCTGTTTCAAAGTTACAAAAATGTCAGTTTCGTATGGTTCAATCTAATACAACAATGTCCACCAACACTCTAGAGTCTGCTTTATGTTTAGAGTGCTATAAAAGTTATATTTGAAAAGTAACCTACAAGTTGTTTTATTTTAAAATCTTAAAAGTTCACTAGGAAGAATAACAATTAAAATACCTTTTTATTTTATAAAATATTAACAAAAGATTCATGAGTATAAGTCAGAAGGATAGCACTGAAAACCTAGAGAAAAGTTGGATGTATTTTGATCCAAACTTTCATGAAATGTCAGAGCTATACACTAGAACTTCCTGTAAGGGATGTGATTTCCAAAAAAGGATTTAGAGTAATTTTTTTTAAAAAACAAAGTGTTTTAATAAAGTCTGAGAATGCTATAAAAACCATGTTGAATTAACTATGATTGATAGCAGTTAAGATAGGTGAAAAGCTTTCAAAAGTAGATGACTATTTATTGATTTGTAAGATTGCATTGTAACCATATTTTCCAAACAATAACATTCTCAGGACCCATGTGGAAAATTACACTGACGCAATGGCAGCTTCCAAGCATATTAACTGATAGACATTCCCAGGATTCAAAGGACAGAATTCTAGACTCAGTCCTAAAGTAAGGAACTTGAATCACACGGTTATTGAACAAATGAAAAAACACAGCAAAATGTCAGGGAAAAGAGTTGAGGATAGGTTACACACTCAGGATAGGTATCAGAGGGGTGGAGGGACTAACCCATCTGAATCCTGAATTACATAACTTTGGTTATGTCCTGTCTCTGCCTCTCTGCCATATCAGCCTTTCTTACTGAAGATGTGGTTATAAGTTACAATGAATAAGAGGGCCTGGGGAAGGACATTACCTGGAACAAACACATTCTTATTCTAGTAGAGGCAGTTAGGGGCAGGACCTGGCCAATTGCTATCATTTTCACATGACCTGCTTTATAGCCTTGCCTTTACTCTGCACATGTGGGGCAGAACATACATGGGACCAAAATAGAACTGTAATGCATGTCACAAGTGGGTGGCTGACTTAATAATGATGTACCTTTCAAACTGGTGGAGGCATGGTTTATACCTTGTGACTTGTTCTTTCTGTATGTTTCAGTCTACAAGCAATACCCCTGTTTATTCCATTCTCTTTATGATATACTAGAGGCCCCATGCACAAAAATTTGTGCACTGGAAGGGTAGGGATCCCTCTGCTCAGCCTGTGCCCTCTCGCAGTCTGGGAACCCTCGAGGGATGTCCACCTGCTGGTTTAGGCCAGCTCCTCGGGTGATCGGGCCTAAAATGGCAGTCAGACATCCCTCTGGCAGCCCAGGAGCCCTCAGGGGATGTTCACTTGCCAGCGGGGAGCAGGCCTAAGCTGCAGTCAGACATCCTTAGCACTTCTGAGGAGGCGGGAGAGGTTCCCACCACCACCACTGTACTGGCAGCCATCAGCCTGGCTTGTGGCTGAGCAGAGCTCCCCCTGTGGGAGTTCCCTGACCACCAGGGCAGCTCCTACATTGAGCGTCTGCCCTCTAGCGGTGAGTATGTGTCATAGTGACCAGTCATTCCCAGTGGTTCTGCTGTTAGGGTCAATTTGCATATTACTCTTTTATTATATAGGATTCCATTTATTTTATCTATAGGATAGATAGATATCCATATCTTTTTTTTCTTTATTCTTTTTTTAAAAAAATATCTTTATTGTTCAGATTATTACAGTTGTTCCTCTTTTTCCCCCCATAGCTCCCCTCCTCCCAGTTCCCATCCCACCCTCTGTCCCCATCCCCTGCCCCACTATCCTCATCCATAGGTGTACGATCATTGTCCATTCTCTTCCCACACCCCCAACACCCTTTACTCCCGAAAATTGTCAGTCCACTCCCTTTCTATGCCTCTGATTCTATTCTATTCACCAGTTTATTCTGTTCATCGGATTTCTTATTCACTTGATTTTTAGATTCACTTGTT
>PVJC01045320.1:0-13747 GCA_004026665.1 Murina feae | reverse complement strand
AGACACCCTTATGGGGCAAGAGTTGTTTCAGTGGAGCTTTTATGCTCACTGCATCTGCCCCGAGTGTGTTCCTTGTGGATCTGTTTTGTTTAGGTTAGTCCCTCTCTGGCCACTGGGTGAGGCTGACTCCTGTATCTTTAAGGAGGTGTTGCTGCAGAAGCCTCTGACGCACTTGGGAGGGGCGGGGCCTCAGGGAGTTTGCAGGGCAGGGTGGAGCAAATAGCTATGGCGCTTCTCAGCCCTGCGCTGAGAGACACCAGGTCTCTGTGTCCCGCGTAATTGCTGTAAGCAACACTGAGAGAAACCCGTTTTGGGTTTCCTCCCGGTGCCCGTCAGTCCCCCTTCTCTGGGTGTCTGTGGGACCTCAGAAACTCGCCTGGAACTGGAGTTCAGAGCCGCTGGGAGCTTGTGGCTCTCTCCGTTTTGGAAAAGAACCACGACCTCCGGTACCAGCCCTTCCCCGAGCCCGTGCGCGCGCCTCCGTACCTCTGTACTTTGCCTCCGCCACTCCTCTGAGTCTCAGACTCTTCTCTAGTTGTAGGATTTTCACTCAGCCAGCTGTCCTGTGGGTGCGAGTGGTGTCCGTGTGTTCTTTTCGTGGTTTTTCTGAAATAGTTGTTCACAGCTGCATATACGGTGTCTACCCTATGCCACCATCTTGTTTCTCTCCTACTTGAATAAATTTAGAACAGTTGTAATACATTTCATATACATTCCTGAAATTAAAATTTGCATTTCTTATACAGTTAAATAGCAAAAGAAAAAAATAATCTAGCCACCAACATGAATTTTTTAAAGGATTAAATCCCATTTTCATTTGATTCTTTCTCTCAAAACAAAGACTGTGCCTAATACTTTAATATAAAGAGAATAAAATTTCTCTCAAGTTGCTTCTTTTGAAGACTTATTATATTGCAATTATTATTGTATTCAAATAATAGAATTTGAACACACATGTATTCAAATAATGGAATTATTAACTAAAATGCATATTACCTTGTATTATACAAATCTTTAATATTCAATTATATAAAAAATATTTTCATTTGATATGCTAATAATAATATAAAAGGTTATCATTATTACAGAATGCAAAATAAAATTCTGAAGTGTAAATATATACTTCATTATAGCCTGCTTTCCCCACCAGGCTAACAGCATGAAGTCAATTTTGACATCGAGGTAGATATTAGAAATCATTTTTAACTAATAAAAGAATGAAATCATTACTCCCAGGCCAAGATTTAATCGAGAACCTAAATATGATTGAAGTTATTTTTCTGAAATTTAACTTCTAGTAGAACATTTCTATATTGAAAAAATATGATTGGCCCTATTCGGTTTGGCTCAGTGGATAGAGCATCGGCTTGCGGACCAAAGGATCCTGGATTTGATTCTGGTCAAGGGCACAAACCTCAATTCCAAATTCAATCCCTGTCCCTGGTCGGGGCGTGAGTGGGAAGCAACCAACAGATGTGTCTCTTGCACTTCAATGTTTCTCGCACTCTCTCCTCTCTTTCTCTCCCCTTCCCCCCTCCCTTATACTCTCCTTTAAAATTGATGAAAAAAATATCCTCACTCCTCGAAGTGAGGATGAGAAAAAAAGAAGTTTAGAGCTTTCACATTAAAAAAAGATCTGGCATCTCCATGACCCACCTTCCCAAGTGGCAACAACTGACTGGCTTGAGTTGAGTTGGGTAGAGCCTGCCCCTTTTTTGAGGACTCTTTCTCTTCAATTCATGACAATTCCTACCACTATGACTCGCTAAGGCTGAGATATGGGATCAACTGCCACTTAGCACATTCTCCTGGGCCGCCTCCTCCTGTAACCTGGCCTTTCTGACCTCTGTGTCTGTGGTAAAGGAGTCTGGTCTCCCCAGGAACGGTGAGGATGCATTATTCATAGATGAGGCTTAGGGCATTTGTTGGAACTCCATGCAGCTGAATTCAGAAATAACTTAGAAGGTTAAATACATGAGGAAAGACCTTCACAGATCATCTCAAACTCTTCATTGCCTGAAAGTGAAAACTGAAGTCCCAGAAGGCTGTCTTGTATCTTAACTCTAGACTCCTTCTACTGGAAAAACAGAAACAGGAAACAGAAACAACTACAGAGAGAACTACAGAGAAAAGAAGGCGAATAGAGACACGATCTTCCTTTCCCTCCCCCCTCCGCCCAGCACTCCCCCTCCACAGGCTGTGGCAGGCAGCCAACTGCAGCTTGCTGCATATTTAATTTAAACCTTTGTCTGCCCTGGCAAGGACAAAGTACAATCTGTTTTATGTAAAAAGTCTTCCCCGAGGAAAGCCTCAGACTCCAGCTGCGAAACTGATTGATGTTCTTAAAGCCTCCAGGAACCTCTGCTGGGATCCCAGGCTGTGGTTTCCAAAAAAAGGGTTTGTGAAAGGGGAAGCACTGAAAACAATTTTTCCCCTTTATTATGTTTCTCTTAATCTGGGAGAATTAGACTGAAACATCGGGTGGGGAGGGGCATGCAAATAAAGATTATATTTTAAAAAGCAGATTTCAGAGTTACACCTGGGAGGGGCTCGAGATGCAATCTGCTGGGGGAGCTAGGCCGGAGCCTTGTCTAGAAGCTTTATTTGTGTAGCAAGCACTCCGCTGTTTCTTAGATTGCCTGTTCCAATCAATAAGGATACTAAAATATTCTAAAGATGCTTTAGCCACACTTGAAGGAGACTGCAAGCATTGATTTTATATATATATATATATATATATATATATTTTTTTTTTTTCTTTTCTTTTCTTTTCTTTTTTTTACTTAGAGTGTTTGTGAAATGTTCTAACCGAGATTAAAATCCATTTTATTTTGAGAATGTTGTGGTTTTCCTGACATCCTGTTTGGGAGACCCTGGTTTGGGGTGACACTCTTGCAAAATCAAACCAAGGCCAGTTTTGAAAATCCGGTCCTTGAGTTACCTGATTCCTCAACTGCTCAGGGTCAGAGGAATCTCCACCAAGTTTCTGCTCCATCCCTTGTGATCTCTACACCAGTCCAGGGCTGAGTACACATACAGCAACACTAAAGTGACCACTGCAAAAGTTCTGAGTGACCCTGGTTAACCCAGGAGGCCTGCCCTTAGCTGGCTCCGAGCCTCACCTTAGAGCAGGCTGCCTGTCAGGCCTGGAGGAGGGCATGGGTCAGGGCCTGCCTTCACCTTCTGGCTCAGGGAGTCGAACTTCAGCTTGGAGCCAGAACAAAGCCACTGCCAGGTCAGGGCTAAGGTGCTTGGGCTGGTCTTGGGCTGGAGCCAGGACCCAGAAACCATTGCCATGAGCCACCAGCTGGCTGTGGTCCCAGGAACATGTGCAGCTGTTATGCTGACCAGACTGGGCCTGCAGGCTGTCCCCGTGCCAGCCCTCCATTAGGCCTTCCAGTCTCTGCTTCCGGCAGGCTCACACCCAATGGCCCAAGTACTTTGGCATCAGCCTGCCTTTGGGTGTGTCCTGAGGTGATTGACTAACTCTTCAGAAAAACCATGTGACCTGCTGGCTCTTATCACTCTGGACATTACACTGTTGTTCTAAAAATCCATACAGGACAAGGTGTATCATTTACAAGTCTGAAGTTCGTTGGCCTGATGAAAAGGAAAGAATCAACTATTTCCCTGAACTCTGTGTGGTCTAATTTAAGTGCCTGTCATTAGTACTCTAGCAAGAACTACCCAGGCGCTGTGGCTGTTGAAATAAAAATCTCTCCCCCATGCGCCCCAATGGCCTCATTGATGAATGGCTACATTCACAGCTGTTTCTGGGAGTGTTTCCTGGTATTTGGATATTAAGCTCCAGCAATAAAGTTAATAGCAACACAATCATATTGAAAAAAGGTCAAAAAGAAGGGGAAATCTTTGTTTTAACAATATTATAGTGCTCCTTTCATATGCCATGCCGTCTTCTGTATGAGTGGCTATTCTCCAAAGTGACTGGTCCCACTGACCCTCTGGGAATTGGTTCTGAAATATGGAGCTCCTTTCTTTCTAATGTTGTTCCCTCCCAAACTTGTTAGGTCCTCTCCAGCTTGGGTACAAATTCCAGTGTTTGGATGGGCTGCACTTAGTCCATCTTTAGATTCTTTCATCACCAGGGAAAGGCCTGTACAACTTCCCAGTAAATTTTGGCCTTGAGGCATATTCCCTGAGGAGAAGAAAGGGCAGGATCCCACAATGGGGCCAGCGGGATCAGTCCCATGGAGAGCAGCCCAGTAGGGCTTAAGCTACGAAGACAAACAAGACAAGGCCTCTATGTTCAAGAACTCGTAAACTGGGGGTGGCCATGGATGTGTTGCTTAACAAGGTGATAAGTATAAGGTAGCAGTGCGAAGCAAGTGCTAGAAGAACTCAAGGGAAGCCATGATTAATTGTGCTAGGTATGGGATTAAAGATCTGGGAATGTTTCCCAGAGAGACGCATAATTGAGCTGAAATTTAAAGGAAGAGCCGGCTTTGATCACGAGGAAATTTAGTGGGCAGAGTGCTCAGCAAGATGCATTCCAGGAAGAGGCATGGCGTAGACATCTTCCAGACACTGAGAAGCGATGACATATGAAATTTTGGGAGCATAGCAGATCGTCGGGTATAGTTGGAGTTCATGTTAAAATGTAGGGGATGATATGACTGAAGAGTAAGGTCAGGCCAGATGGTGACTGTTTTGGAAAACAAACTCCCTGGACTTCATCCTGAAGGCAGTGATGAAGCATGGGATTTTAAAGGACTGGCTAGGTCAAGGGTTTAGGTTAGTGTTCTTGACAAGCAAAATTGTCTAGAAATGGCTCTGGGAGGTCACGTTAGGTGACCCTGACAGGCCAACTGGAGCAGGGGCCTCTCCCTTCTCCCAGTGGGATGGGCTGCCCAAACTCAGATTCCTATAGGACTGGTGGCTTCCCACCCCCTACTCCAACCCAACTCCAAGCCAGACAAACTACAGACCTCCCTGCAGGCCTCAGATCTCCTGAGATGCAAAATTGGCTTTCCTGTAAGAGTCCTGAGAACATCTGACACCTAACTCAGCCTGCCTGGTGCCCCTAGTATTTGTTTATAGCCCCACTGATAAGTTGTTTTCTCACTTTCCCAATATGGAAAGCAACAAGGAGTTAGGGTCTTTCTCCTGGAACATATATCCATAGTCCTGTAGATCCCTTTCCTTGGGTCAATGAGAAGCTGAGATAGCAAACTTCTGCTCTCCCCAGTGACACTTTCTTTGTAAATTTCTATGGTGAAGCCTCTTTCTAAACTATACCTCAGGATTTGTAGAATGTTTTTCTGACCTTGGTGCTTTCTAACCACAGTGACCCAGGAGGCATCCACACTGCACCAACATAGGATGTCCTTAGAATGGAACAACCATTTTGACATTGTCAAGACTCTTTACCTTGTAACAACAACAACAAAAAATCTAACTAATAATGGCTTTAAAATTGAAGGGGATTTTTGGTTCCAGTTACTGTTGAGGCGGACATAAGGTAATTAACCCAATGTTTCAATGAAGTTATCAATGGCTCATTTCTTTCTTCTTTGCTCTGCTTTCTATGGTGTCAGCTTCATTCTAGGGCAGGCTCCCCTAATAGTTGTAGGAAGGCTGTCAGTTAAAATCAAGGCTCAGACATTCAAAGCCAATGGCAAAAAGTGCATCCAGATCAGCATTCCAACCCAGTGTCCTAAAATTCATCTTACATAAGCTTATGTCACATATCTATGCTCACTTCAATTCATGTATTCATTTAACCAACATTTGTTGAGTACCTGCTACTTGCCAACCACTGTTCAAGATTCAGTTAAAATAGCATTGAATGATTTATTGACTTAAGCCAATTGGTACCCACTACTAGAGCGAGGAGTATGTTCAGTTTTCCCCAAAGCACATAAACTGTACAGAGGTAGTTGTATAAACACTTCTCTGGTATTAGAAAAGGAGGAAGAAGGAATGGATAATAGTTAGGCAGCCAAAACCCTCTTCCACTGTCTTGGTACTGAAAGGATGGCATCATTGGCATCACCTGAGAGCTTACTACAAATGCAGACTCTTAAGTAATATTCCAATTTTATGGGATTAGAATCTGCATTTTAACAAGATCCCCAGTGATTCATATGAACATAAAACTTTGAGAAGCACTCATCTACAAGATAGATAAAAAGCATGTTATGATTGGGGCTATAGAGTAAAGAAGATGGAGAGCAAAGCAAATGGTCTCTGTAGCAGACACAAGCTGGGATGGCTGCCAGCTCATAACAGTTCTCCCTGTGGGAATAATGCAGATAGCCCCTCTGTCAGAGATGATTCATCCCAGGGGAGATACACCTGCCATGGTGGGCTAATTAATGGATCATTCTTCCAGGCATTTGAAACATGAATGGTGAGAAACGAATATAGACTATTGGAGCAGAGGTGCAATTTGACAGAGTTGTAGGAGTTCCAGAAGTACCTAATCTGAGTCCCACAAAGTACTATGAGATTTGGTTATTTGGCAACTCCTTTGATTCATCATCCCCTAAAATTATTCCTTTAGCTTAAGTCCTTCAAAAGAGATTCATATTGGTTACCATCAGAGTAACTACTTTACATAGCTTTGACTTTCTCAGTATAGTTATCTACTATACTGAGGAAGAGAGTGTTTGGTCTGCCTTGTGAGGAAGACCATAGTCAATCCTTTTTAACATAGAGTGTCTGAGATACTTCAGTTGCTTTTCTCCAGGCTTCAAAACTTGACTCTCAACACAGCCATGAATACTGAACTTCATTCACAATTGACATAAGCATTTAAAAAATTTTTATAATATTTTTAAAATTCTACATATTCTAAATATGCTCATGGTTTTCATAATAAAAGTTCCTTTTTGTTTACTTTCTGTAAACAAAAAATTAATGTATCTTTCTAGAAACATCAATCCACGTATCCTCTTTAATCTGACCATCTATTGTTTTTTTGTGGGGTTTTTTTTTAATATTTTATTGATTCTTCATAGAGAGGAAGGGAGAGGGACAGAGAACTAGAAACATTGACGAGAGAGAAACATCAATCAGCTGCCTCCTGCACACCTCCCACAACCAAGGCACATGCTCTTGACCAGAATCGAACCCGGGACCCTCCAGTCCGCAGGCCGACACCCCATCCACTGAGCCAAACCAGTTAGGGCCTGACCATCTATTGTTAACTTCTTTCAAATACAGCTGCCTTTTATAAATATATCTACCAAATGATTGAATTGCTGTTATACCAATTTTTCTTCTTTTACGTGCAAAATGTTTTCAATCAAATGTTGGCTAATAGCTAAGCTATTTGGAAATTAACAACCCTAATAGATGGGAACAACAATACAGCCATTTAAAGCTTAATTACTCCTTCAGGCTCATTGTGAGAAAATCAAGGCTTTCTTTATTAGTCTGATTATGTATTCCTTGGAGTATTTCATCTTTTTCTACAATATTCTCATTTTGTTCTTTTAAAACACACACACAACCCTAATACAATAAAACAACGAAGAGGTCAAATCTAACAAGGAACAAACATGACATCACATAGGGAAATGAGTCACTGTGCATCAGACTGGGACTGAGTCGGGAGCAAACTGACTCATGTCGTTCTGGGCCAAGAACCAATTCTAGTTATATCATGCTGGAAAATGACTCATTTTCTACCTTATTAGCTTCCCTCAACATCAAATCAACTACAAATTGGAATAGGTCTTATGAAACTCAAGTGGCTCTGTTTGAGCCATTACTCTCTACTGGTGCACAGAGCATTTCTGTGTATGAAACTAACTAGTTGTTTGGCCAAAACTCACAAGCCCAACCTTGTCTACAATGTGTTGCACTTACCTGAGCTGATCACCTCTAAACATAACAGTATCCACTATCTTTATAGTTTCCATATAGTAAGCATATTTCTTGTAATCTATTGGTTGATTGAAAATCTGTTATCATTCATGTAGGTTTTTTTAAGTGTTTATTGCAGAAGATAAATCTGAAAAAGCAATTACTCAGTACTGTTGTTAATTGGGAAGTCAAACTTCAGCAATAGCCAACAGCATTCTTTTCTACCTTGTAGCTACTCTGCAACAAACCTGAGTACAACAGAAAGTTGCTCTGATAAAGTATTCCAGCTAAAATTGAAAAGGAAGATGGAAAACTAGAACTTCAAAATCATGAGCTAGTTCTCAAAACATCTATACTAATAAAAGGGTAATATGTTAATTAGACTGGGAGACCTTCTGAGAGACCTTCAAGACATCCTTCCAGAGGCCATGGTGGCAGGGCTGAGGCAGAGGTGGTTAGGGGTGATCAGGCTAGGAGGGGAGGGCAGTTAGGGGCGAACAGGCTGGCAGGGAAGGGCAGTTGGAGGTAAGCAGGCCAGAAGGGGGTGGGACAGTTGGGGGTGAGCAGGCTGGCAGAGTGGTTAGGGGCAATCTGGCAGGCAGGCAGGTAAGCAGTTAGGAGCCAGCAGTCCCAGATTGTGAGAGGGATATCTGACTGCCGGTTTAAGCCTGATCCCACTGACAGTCAGACAACCCCCAAGGGGTCCCAGATTGGAGAGGGTACAGCCTGGGCTGCAGGAGATACACCCCCATACACGAATTTCATGCACTGGGCCACTAGTTTTTGTGTTGTTGTTGTTGTTTTTGAAAAAATACATTTTAAAGAGGAAGGGAGAGAGAGATAGAAACATCAATATGAGAGAGAATCATTGATTGGCTGCCTCCTGCACACCCCCTGCTGGGGATCGAGCCCAAAACCTAGGCATGTGTGCCCTTGGCCAGAATAGAACCTGGGACCCTTCAGTCCACAGGCTGATGCTCTTATCCACTGAGCCAAACTGGCTAGGGGTGGGTCACTAGTTTTAAATAAGTACCTTATTAAGAATTATAATTACTGTTAATGCCTGAAAGTCTAAAATGTGGATTCTTTTTTGATGTATGCATTGTTTTTAACAGAATCTCTTATGTAGCTGATCTAGACACAAACATATAGAAATTTCACATACGTATCCAGAAGTTCTAACAACATCACTGCCATTCTTCCTTATGATAGTTGGCTAGGACAGAACCTCAGTTAATACCTTTAGAGAGAACATTTAAAGCTCTCTTCAATAATCTCCAGTTCTCCACAGTCTCCACTATTCTCTTTTGTCTTAACCAGGTTCATTCCACATTACTTGCTTGATCCCTGATAGGTATTTGAGTTTGCAATCCCTGATAAGTAGATTCCTTTATAATAAATAATAAATTAGTAAATTTATTATTACTGAATACATTTTTAAAAAATAGAAAAATTCAAAAGAATGTAAATATTTTATTTTATTAAATATTTTTTATTGACTTTGAAGAGAGGAAAGAAGAGGGAGAGATAGAAACATCAATGAGAGAAAAACAACCTTGCAATCCCCCTACTCGAGATCAAGCCCGCAACCTGGGCATGTGCCCTGACAGGGAATTGAACCAGTGACTTTTGGTGCATAACGTGACACTCTAACCAAATGTGCCACACCAGTCAGCAAGAAAGCAAATATTTAAAAAGTTTGTCCACATTGCTGCTTGGCCAATTTTTCAGTCAGATCTTCCTTTAGTAAACATGTAGAGAGCATGTTATTTGTATAAGACAATGTGCTAAATGTTATATATAACATGTAAGATACTGTACTTGCCCTCAAGTTGCTGTGATGTAATTGAACAAACATGTCATACAAGCAAATTCTTTCTTCAAAATTCCATTTTAAAAGGCCTTAAAATGAGGCTCAGATATAACTTACCCAAAACTACAGAAACTAGAGATTATCTTTTGCCATCTAGGGACCTTTGTTTTCCATAAAAAATATTGAATAACTATAATGAACAACATAAAGTGATGAACAAAAATAGAACCAGAGACATAGAAGCATTGAACAGACTGTTCAACCTATGAGAGGAGGTGGGGAGTGAGGGAGTAAGAGATCATCCAAAGGACTTGAATGTATGCATATGAGCATAACCAATGGACACAGACAGTGGCGGGGGGGGGGGGGTGAGGGGGGTGAGGGCATGTGCTGGGGGGTGGGAGCAGCCGGGCAGAGGTCAATGGGGGGAAAAGGAGACTTATACAATACTTTAAACAATAAAGAATTTAAATTAAAAAAAGAAATAAAGCAGTTTTCTAAATTTAAAAAAGTTAAAAAAAAAATTGAATAACCTAGTATTGGAGTGGTACTGTGTTCAAGGATTTCATGTTCTATAGGGAAGTCTTTTCCTCAAGAAGACTATGTTTTATTAGGACTGCAACTCTTCTGCAATAGCATCCTTGACTTAATTATTCTAACCTTGAACCAAGGCTGTGTGATCCAGCTGCAGAAGGGTAGAGGTTTTCCCCGAGAAAAGCTCTACATAATTCTGACTAGTGACCACAGGGAAAGTTTTAGTAAGGAAGTAGTGGTGAGGGGTGAGAGGGAAGAGAAAAATAAAACCAAAAAGTTCCAAAGACATGGGTGTTTAAGGGTACTCAGGAGTCATAGCGTGGCTCTGGATCTCCTTTAGTGTCTGTGGTCCCTGACCACTCGAGAGCTCCGGTAGGCTTAGGTGGTGACTTTTGTGTGAGTGTCCTCAGCCTATTCACTATATGAACCATTCTTTCCCTTCCTGTTGTGTCCTCACTTCCCCATCCTACTCTGATCTGTATTGTGGGCAAGAGGGGGCTGATCTCTGCGGTTTGCTTTTCCTAAGCTCCTGTGTCACTGGCTGCCCTCTGTGATTGGCCAAAGGGAGAAACTGGCATGAGACTGTGGAGGGGGTGGGGAGTGAGGAGAAACCTGAGGCCACAACTCCCTCCTCCTTGGATGGCTTCTCAGGTGACTGATGGCCTCCTCTCTGGCTTTAGCTCCTGCTAGACAAGGCTGTCATCGTTCCAGCTTACTGGTAGCTGACCCTGGTTCCTGGGACCTTACCTGTAACTCTGCCTCCTTCACCTCTCCATCTGTTGATAAAGCCCTGTTTTGGTTTTAGCTTCTCTATCACCTGTGTAAACAAGTCCCTTATTTAATTTCTTCTCTTGTAAATACTTAAAGTGGTTTCTGATTTCCTTGCTAAGATCTTGAGAGAGAGATATATTTGACTTATGAAAATGGTAATTTGCCAAGTAGTGCAGTTACAATATTCAAGAGTAGAGCACAATTACTAAGTCTTTCCCCCTTAAATATGCAGGAATTGCATAAATGACCAAAGGAAAAAATCCATCTCACAGAGCTTGGGGTAAACCAGGCCACCAGCTGAGTAGGAGCAATTGTAATACGAATCCACTGTCCTCAAAGTATGTTATAGGCAATCAAGTGTCCCACAGTCATCACATGCTTTGCTCATAGTCTATGAGAAACTACAAGTATATAATGTGCTGTGCACACAGCTCAGCCCACAAACTTGGGTGTGCCGAGAGCTCTTGAAATTCTTGAGTTTATTTAGATTAACAGAAATTTTAAAGAGGTAGTGAGAGAAGATAAAAGTAGAAATGTTTCTATTGAAAAAAAAAAGAGGAAGGCAGAGATGAAAGTCAGAAAGAGATGGGGTAAAAGGAGCAAAATCATGGGGTCCCTTGGTCTGTAGGGCAATGCATTCAACCCCCACTGTGGAACAAGGGACCGCAAGGGAAGGAAAATGGCCAAATGAGGAAGCAGCAAAAAGCTAGTTCCTTCTTAATTAGGCTATCTTCATGGTTCACAATTTATTTGAAATAACCACATTTGGAAAAACATATTCTCAGACAAAAATTCAAAACTTCATTTCACAAAAAATAAAGAATGATTTGCAGATTGACTTCCCTTTTGCAAATCAAAATACAAAAAGTTTCTCTCTAAAGGATGGCTTATATACTAAAAATCTCCTATCTCTTGGATTATAATCCAAAAAAATTATACAAATTATACATATACATGCAAATGTATGCATATATTAAATGTATATACACAAAAATATACAATGATGTATAAAATTCTAAGTCACTAAACCAAATCTTCTTTGTCCCATCTTCTAGAACCTGTTGTTTTTTAGAATATATACAGATACACCCCAAACACTTCTCAATGTATTTTCTTAATAAACTCACTTTATTAATAGAAATTGGGCTGAGATTTTTAAATGTTCTATATTCACCTACATTGTTCCATTAAGAATGTAATAAAAATGCAGGCACATGCTGCAAATTCTAAATTGGAAAAACAGCTGTGCTTTTGACATTGTCCTGCTGTAGTAAAAAGGCACCCAAGACAATCCCAGCAGCTGGCATCCTCTACATGGTGTACTCATTACCGCAAAGAAATAAAGTCAGTAAATTACTGGCAAAGCACAGGGGACCAGGATGAGTCCAGGAAATAACCCTTTCATCAAACTCTCTGCACATTGTATATTGCCTGGGCAAAAAAGCAAATAATGATGATCAATGGAGAATTAATATTTTAGTCAAAGAGGACGAGAGATTAATGCATATGATAAATTATTAACCAGCACTTCTACTCTATCCCCTTGGCACAGCAGGAAGTAGGCTTCTAAAGAAACAGGATACATATCTTCTACTTACCTAGCAATATTGTCTTCAACCAATGAATAATAGTCATTAAGATGCACATTTCTGAGACGCTCATGAGGGAAATTTATACCTGAATTTCTCTACCTTTCTATAACAGAATGTAAGCAAAACATAAACATTTCTCTGTTTATCTTTGTAGAAACATATGTGTGTTATGTTATCTGTCTATAAATATTACAGTGCTGTAGCACAGAAACAATCACTGGGCTGGGAAGCAAGACCCATCAGTTCTTGCTCTCCTTTGGCTACAACCAATAGTGATACCTTAAGTTCCCTGGGCCTCAGTTTTCTCAACTGTAAATTAAGAGGTTGGATCACAAGCGACCTTAAATGACCTTTGAAGCCTTCAAGCTCTGCAGAAGAGCTTCATAATAAGCAAGCAGTAGGAAGAATTAGAAGATAGTTGCAACCAGATCTCCAGCAGAAAAAAAATTTAAATATATACATTAAAATTATTCAGTTCGTGAAGCCAATCTAACCTAATAAAAGAGTAATATGCAAGTTGGTGTCACTCTGCTACACCTAAGCCACACCCACCAGCCAATCGGAGCGATTATATGCAAATTAACCCAGTCAGAATGGTGGCCAGCAGCTATGGAGCTGGAACAAGCAGGAGGCTTGCCCCGGCAATGGAGGAAGCTAAGGTTCCTGCCTGCCTTGGCCAGCTGTGGTCTCCGCTCAAGGCAACCAAGTTTCAATTATAGAAGATAAATAAACTCCAGATACCTGCTTCCAGCCAGCCTCGCTGCAAACAACCATCAGCCACTCACCCAGGCTGGCCAGGCACCCCAGCAGGGACCCCCTCCCTGGCGAGGCTGTGGCCAGCCTGGAAACAGCCCTCAAACCCTCACCTCAGCTGGCCAGGCATCCCAGGGGGAACACCCACCTTGAAGGGGCTGTGGCCAGCCTGAAAACAGCCATCGGCCACTCACCCAGGCTGGCCAGGCATCCCAGGGGGGACACCCACCCTGATCTGGTACACACTTCAGGGCAAACCAGCCAGCCCTCACCCATACACCAGGCCTCTATCCTATATAATAAAAGGGTAATATGCAAATTGACCCTAACAGCAGAAGGACTGGGAATGACTGGTCACTATGACACACACTGACCACCAGGGGGAAGATGCTCAATGCAGGAGCTGCCCCTGGTGGTCAGTACATTCCCACAGGGGGAGCTCTGCTCAGCCACA
>PVJC01045319.1:0-13752 GCA_004026665.1 Murina feae | reverse complement strand
GAACATGGTCCGCTGGCAGAGGCCTGGAGCAGGGGCGGGTGAAGATGGGCGGGGGGTGGGGGTTGGGGACGGACTTGAAGCACCGGGGGTGGGGGAGGGGATTGAAGGTTGGCGCTTAGCCGAGCTACTACGACAGCCTCAGTTACATTCGGTTCCCTGGAGGGAGAAATCTCCTCCCCTTCTTCTCCTCTTCTTCCCCTCCCTCTTCTCTGCCTCCCTGAGACGCTGGCGTCCCGTCGCTTCCCGAAACACCAAAGCCTCAGCCTGCTGATTATGGCCCAGAGAACACGGAGGCCTGCAGCTCCGCTTTGGGGTCGGGCAGACCTTCCCTTTCCCCTAAAGAAAACCAAGAAGCGCAGCGTCTTACCTCCCTTCCTGGCCCGCCGCTGCTCGAGAGGGGCTGTTTAATTAAAGGGGAACCTGCAAAGTATACCTCAGATAAAAGCAACTCGTAGAATAAACTAATTAAAACATTGTGTTTGTAACACATTTTATCCCCCCCCTTTTTTTTTTTATCTTTGCTGTGTTTTAAGAAATGTCATCGCACCATAAAGCAAGCCGTGAAACGCTATTTCCTTATAGTTTGCGGCGCTTTTCAAAGGCTAGTGTGATATATTTTAGAAAAGGGATCCCGCTGTGAAAGCTTGCGTGTCTTCCCTTTACCAAACTAAGCTCTTGTCAATCACACGGAGCCCAGTCCAATCACTGAGATCCTTTTTGGAAAGCAGCTCATCCCGCTGTGCTTTTATACCGCGCTCCGCAGCCTGTTTTGATGCATTTTTACCAGCACGTCCAGGGAAATGAATGATGAGGCCTCGGACAGTGCAGGCCTAGCTTCCTGAGCTCTCGCTCAGCCTTAACCGGGCGCCGCTGTATTGTGCGCTGCCTACGCTTTATCACGTTGTGGACACTTCGCTGGGGTATCCCAAAGTCAACTCCGGTCAATGCCAGGGACCTGACTTAATCATGGCCGCGTGATTGCTTCCAGTCGGCAGCCACTGGCCTGGATCGGCTCAGTAGCCGCTCTCCTAACCAGTCTGCTCCGATAAAGCAAAACTCAGAGCAGTCTGACGCTGCACCTCGATCATGGGGATTCGTAGGGCCCCTCAGGATGCAGCCTTCTCTCCAGACGAGTGGTGGAGAAGAGTCAGGTCCATTCGATTCCAAGAAAGATGTGTCTCTATCTTACCTTTCCAGGGTGTAGAATAGGGCATGGGTTTCTAGCAAACAGCAGCTTTTTTCCCTCCTCCCTGTCCCAGCATACCCAGAGGTCCCCAGGACTTCTTCCCCAGCCTTCCAAGAAAGGTATTCTCCCCCAGAGGGGCCACAGAATGACATAGACTCCAGCAGGGCTTGCAGAACCTTAGTTCTGAAACAGAGGCCCGGCTAGAGGTGCCCACCAGTACAACCGAATCTACAATTCCCCAGTGGGGATAGTTACTGGCTTAATGGACCACAGAGCCTTGGGCTGGAACGGGTGGCCCTGAAAGTCAAAGTATAAACAGCCTATGTCTGAGCCTTTCCTGGATGCAAGAAAAGGTTGGTAGGAGCTGCCCAGCTCCAGAGTCCCACAGATATGCCTCTCCTCCCCACCGCCAATCCCATCTCTTTAGTTAGCCTGCTTTAGGACTGAGGGAGCTCCCCACCTGGAAGTTTTTGATTTTTACATTGGCTTCCCAACTCTGGGAGGTGAGACAAGGGAGGAGACTTTGTGGTCCTCCTTTCCACTGCCTGAATCCTTGCCTGCTTTTGTTTCCAGTTCCATTTCAAACCTGAACCAGAAGAGTGACATTTGGCTAAGGTCTCAGGGGATGAGTACGTGTGAGGTTTATGTGTTTGTAGAATAGACCAAATCCTGCATTTCGAAATTGTCACCAATGTGATCTATCCATCCATTATGCCCCTCTGCTTTTCTGTCTCTGGCTCTCCCTTGCACACTAATACTTGCATTCTCTCATCTCCGATTACATGCACTCTCCCTGCTTGAATTCAATTTCCACAGGATTAGACACCGCCTCCCTCCAGCTTCCAGGCAAAGCTCTTTCCATCTCTTGCCAATCACTTATTCTGGCAATCCCCAAAGGACGTATCATTTGTTGGTCGTGGCCTGGGTCCATCGGAGAGCCAAGGGCAAGGGGAGGGAAGAGATCAGTTCCCAAGAATTTTTGCTAATTTCCCAAGCTCTCTCTCGTTGGAAGGGAAATAGTTGCCCACCTCGGTGCTTTCTCTGGACTCTCCTCAGTCTGACCCTAAAACAAGGGAAGAAGAAACCCCAAGCCTCCCTTACAGCCCAACTTCTGGTTCCAGGTCCATGCGGTTGGATGGGACATTGATCAGCTGGAATCCTCACCCAACCCTGCCCGGTTCCCAGGAGCTCCCCTCATCTGCCAGTTGGTAGTTTCTTTGGCGTTCCCTTCCTGAATTTGTGCATTTGGGTCCTCGGGGTGGAAGAGGGTCGTCCCCCCTCCCTGCGGTAAGGAGGAAAGTTGCTGTTGCCTGGTGCACCCTGGGAGGTCTGAGGAGTCTGCCTCAGGGAGCACTCTCAGGCACCCTCTCCTTACGAGCTTTGTAAGAGAAAGGGTGGGGTTTTGCCACAGCCTTAGGTGAAGTTTGTAAGTCAAAAAGTGGCCCAATTACAAGTACGGGGGCCCTCAGGAACCTGCCCACTATGGCATACAGGGACTAGAGGTTTCGTCAGCCTTGGTTTAGCAAGTTGAAAGGGCTGAGATTTTACTTTGTCTCCTGGACCACTCTGGTTTCAGTCTCTGAGGGACAGATCACACAGAAATTTCTGAAATGTTGGGAGCAATAGGGAGCCAAGAAAAATTTTGGTATACAGGTATTTCCAAATAAAAAATCCTGAAATGGATTCTTTTGATGTGGAGAACTATTTTTTTGTCTCCCTCAAACACGAGGTTATTACCCTTTTTAAATATTGCATCGCGCTCTGGGGATAGGGGCAATCACTTACGTTTCTATTTCCAGGCACAAAGCAGTTCAAGTGTGAACTGGATGGCTGTAATAGGCGGTTATCCAACAGCCATGACAGGGAGATGAGCACTTACATGCTCCAGGGCAACATGCCACGGTCCTCTGGGAAAAGCTTGTGGCTACCAGAACCTCACAGAAAGCCTGAACAAAAACTAGTGCCCCTTCTTTCTCCAGCCGAGGCTGCCTGCCAACCGGGACCCAGACTGAAACTCTCTCTCACCCCACCCTATCTTCACGCTTCCCTCCGGGCTCTCCACAACTGCTTAAGTACTTGGAAAGTCCTTGCTGAGAGTCCCAGGGCCAAATCAGGAAACCCAGATCGAACCCAGGACTCTGCTCCATAAGTCAACCGCGGCTAACGTTTATCGCGCTCTCTCCTGTGCTCGCAGCGGCCACTTGTACCACCTCTGCCGCCGCGGCCAGGGGAGCCCGCTGTTGTCTTAGGTCAAATCCGGAGGAGCCACTGGCAAACAAGGCCTGAAGCTATGGAGCTAAGAAGATATACTGCTGCCCCGGGAGCGAGGTGGCCTCCACTCTTTTGATCTAGCGCTTCACTCGGAGGATGGGGAAGGTGTGGGTGTGACAATGTGTGTGAGATCTAACTTGGAGAGAAGGGAGAGTAACACGTCATTCAAATCGGAATTAGGAGCTGGTTTCCATCCTCACCTAGGCTCCTATGAATTGTCTGACTTTGGGTTAATCTTGGCCCCTGTCCAGGCCTTAATTTCTCCCAATGTAAAAGGAAGGGTCCTTCTAGTGCATCCCATACAGTGCCTAGTCTCTTGCGATAGACAAGGGCAAATGGATGAAATCTTGCCTGTCCACTTACTCCCCTCTCATAAGGTTTTCTGAAAACTTCCTTTGAGCCCAAGAGTCCTCTAAAAGGACTTAATCTTTACTCCCTCCTCTGTCCCCAGAGCCCTGCGAGCAGATGTTTTTTACTCCATCAGCTAGAAGTTGTTGGGGACTTGGCAGTGCAGAACCCCTCACCTCAGTTCCTGACCGTGGTGGTCCTGAAAGTTAGGAATTGCCACTCCGCAGCAGCAGGGGTGGAGTTGGGGCTCATTTGATTCATCTGGCTGTGACATGCCTTCCTTAGACTTCGTCCTAAAGGGGCTAATTGCACCCCTATTCTGTGGGACAAAGGGCCTCTTTGCTTCCGAGCTGCCTCTTCAAAAACGGGGCTTTCTAAGTTAGGAGATCATAAAAATAAAGCAATCCACGCTCCTGCTAAAAGCCTCAGCGGATCCCATGCTGGACCTAACCAGCTCCGGGTGTCCCAAGGGCGTGCAGACGCACTCTTCCCGCTAGCTCTCCAATGCCGGGCCGAGATCGCTGTCCGGTTGTAAAACCACATTAGCGGAGTACACCAGACGCAAATAGCTCTTTCCCGCGCCGCGTGACGATTTCCTCCGTGGGAGCTCTTCTGCCCCACACGCTAGAGAAAGACGATAGAGGAAGATTCCAACGGGGTGATGCTGGTCTGGCATGGAATGTTCCTCAGTACCCAGCCGTTCTGATCCTGCTCCGACTGCCATTTACCAGCCGGTGTCTTCTTTCGCTTTCACCTGACTCAGCGCCGCACATTGCATTCCTAGCCTAGAGGCAGGTGCGGGGAGGTCAGGAACAAGCAAGCCTGGAGCGAGAACGTCCCTCCTTCCACCGCCCCCAATCTGGCTCCTCTCTGTCAGTCTGGCCACGATAAAGCCATCCTCTGGTTCAGCCCTGTTTGCCAGTGCACGGACTGGTCCTTCTGCCTTTGCATTTGTAATTTGTTTAGACTTCCATGTTAAATAGTTTTCCTCTATTAATATCTGCTTCCAGCCAAATGAAAGTTGCCTCCACCCCTCATCTTCCCCACCTCACCTTGTTCTTTCTAGTCATTTAGAAAATGACTTCACAACTTTGCAAGAAATAAGGCATTGAGAATGCTCCCAAAAAGTAGGGAAACAGTGATTTATTTAGCAACTATTAAATATAAGGTGCTGAATGTAAATCTTCTCAAGAAAACCTCTCCACAAATTTATCTCCCATTTTACATATAAGGAAACAGGCACAAGACTGAAGTGTGATGCTTTCAAGTTTTCAGAATTTAGCAGTCCCCTTCATCTCCTGCAACTCCACCTAAATATGAAGCCTCTTCTCTCAAACCAGGCTGGCAGTCTCTAACCTCTTCTTTACCTCCTGAGGCTAGAAAGAAAGTGCCAAAATTAGAGGAAAGGCTTTGTGTGGGAGAAACAATTGCCCACCTTTTCTGGCATCAGCAACTGCCTGGCATGAGGTTCAAGATCTGGAGTCCAGTCCAGTTGCTGTGGTCCTTGGAGACTTCACGTAGCATCTTTGTTTCTTCCTCATCTTTAAATTGAGGAGAATGATAATCCCCTATTGCCTATATGGGTCGATGTCAGAATCAGAGGAAAAAATGTCTGATACTGCTAAGTACAATCCAATGTTGAAATTAGCTCACTTTAGAGGGCTAATGCAGGATTTGAAGGTCCTTGTCCACCTGGGATGCTGGGCTTCACGCCACTAGCCCCCATCTCCAGAGGCAAGCTTTCAGAGACTGCAGCTGGTAAATCCCCTGACTTATCTAGAAGCCATCTCTGGAGCTTGACTCCACATGGTCAGGATTATGTTAGGGGTACACAGAGAATCTTTGGAAGAGTTTCAGGGAACACTGGTAACTAAGGCTTTTTTGGAAAATGCCTTGCGTTCCAGAACGTTCTGCTACTCTGCTTGGAATTTCAAACTCACTTGGGCTAAATCCAGTTTGGGTCCAAAAAGTATGAGGTTAAGTATAAATAAGAGTGCTTATCCTTGATTCCTTGCAGACATTCCAGAAGATTTTTACACAGGGAGTATTTGGGAGGGAATTATGGTTTGCAAGCTAGCACCACTGTGTCAGAGTCTCTCCAACTAAGCAGCCAGCACTCAACCTGGCTCTGAAGGCCCTTAGTTTCTGGTGGGGAAAGCTTTTTGCTTTGAAAATGTTAAAGTAGAAAACGTGTGGCACTTTTTTCTTTTGATGATTAGGGTGTCCCAGGATGGGGAGTGAAGGGATGAATAAATAAGTGAATAAATACTGCTCTAGTCTTGACAAGCATGCCTGGCATAGGTCCTGAGGGCCTTTGGGACAGGAACTCAAGGATGCCCTGGGGAAAGCAGTAGCTTTCCATGTTAGTCTACCTGGCATGAAGGACAGTGGCCCATCCTCCCCCACCTCAAAATGCCAATTTTAGTTGACTCCCACTCTCTGTGTAAGCTGACATAATGGGGAATTCAGTCTGGCCTTTCCATCCAACAACAAACTCTTTTTCTCTCCTTTTTTCTCTCTCTTCTTCTTCTTCTTCTTCTTCTTCTTCTTCTTCTTCTTCTTCTTCTTCTTTTCTCTCTCTCTCTCTCTCTCTCTCTCTCTCTCTCACTTTATCCATTTATTTACTCATTCTCTATCAAATGTCCTGTGATCAGTGCACAATCTTTGATCAAACAGTGTTAGGAAGGCTTGAATCCCTACATCTTGTCACTACTTACCTTTTTGACCTGGAACAAGGGATTTAAGAACTCTGAACTTTCCACATCTGTGAAAGGAGGTTAATAATTGTCACTATCTTTATGATTTTCAAGTGAACTAAATGAAGGGAATGAGTGACACATAACAGTAACCATTTAGTGATAGCTACTAATATGAATAATCTCTGATAAAGTGGCTTCTGTGTAATGTGTCAAAGAATGCAAAGAGGCTAGAAGGGGTAAATATGCTCATCATATTTGTGTGGCTTTAGGAAAAAATGTGTTGTATAAAGTTACTTTAAAATCTCTTCCAAACATGAGACTATGACTGGAGCACTTAATCATACCTGCCATCATATCAACTGATGATAGATGCTTTTGTCTCTCAGGATCTCCAAAGAGCAATTCCTTTGCCATCTGTAGATGCCCTAACTAAGCCCCTATCAGTTCAGATCTAACAAGGGCCAAACTGGCACCCTACCCCTTCCCTATGATAGGGCAAGTCTTCCCAGATCCAATGGCCCATTGCTGCCTAAAGCTGCCTAAATCTGCTGCTTACGGGATATGGACCAACAGAAAGACTCTCCTTTCCTTCATTTCCATTTTAATGCACTATCAGGAGAAGTGAAGATAAGATTATCAGTAGCAGCAGGGAACCTCTGGGAGAAATCTCAAAAGTAAAACCAAGGAATTGGAAATAGGTGAGAAGGGAGGTCCCATTGGGATTGCCATGAGCTACATGCAAGGTGAGAGTTGCAAAAATGTATAAAACTTCTGCAACCCCATCAGTTTCCCTTTTTAAAACACTGCCTAATTACCAACAGCTCATCTCAACTCCCACCACTAATAAGATTCCCAGAAGCATGTCAATGACTCACAATAACTAGAGTCAGTATTTGCCTGAGCTCTACCAGAAGCAGAGTGCTGGAAATGTAATTTGAAGATAGAAAAGGTGGTAAAATGGAGACTAAATGGGGTACTGTAAACTAGCCAAGTGACGGTAAGTCACTTAAGCTATCTGGGTTTCTATTGAACTTATGTGTAAATTTGAGATAGCTGGACTGGATGATCCCTATACCCTTCCACTCCTAAGGATCTATGACCATAGTTCTCTGCAAAAAGTCAAGATCTAATTTGACAACATCGAGAGAATAGTTGGGTGGGGCCAGAGTAAGGTCAGTGGACATGGCATTTCTAAATTCTTTAGATTACTTCTGAACAGAGGGCTTTTCCTAAGAAAGACAAGAAATATCCATAATCCATTACTTCACAAATCCCAATCAAGGGGAGATGCAGCCTAAAAGATAAAATAGAGGCAAGTTACTATGGCCTGGTGAGGATGCTCTTATTTCTTTCCTGAGATAATGATGATCCCAGGTTCCAGCTGAATCTGTAAACCATAGTTGAAGAGTCTATTCCTTAACCACATCTATATTGTACAGCATTTTATGCCTCTGGTAATTATTTTATTTATTTTTTAAAATATATTTTATTGGTTTTTTAGAGAGAAAGGGAGAGGATAGAGAGCCAGAAACATCGATGAGAGAGAAACATCCATCAGCTGCCTCCTACACACCTACTATTGAGGATGTGCCCACAACCAAGGTATATGCCCTTGGCTGGAATTGAACCCGGGATCCTTTGGTCCGCAGGCAGATGTTCTATCCACTGAGCCAAACTGGTTAGGTCTGGTACATTATTTTAGACTCCTGTGTGCTTGGTTAGCCTAACTGCAGGAAGTGGTATTGGTTCCCTAGAGAGTTCACTGGTTAAAAATCAGGTGAGATCTTTTCTCTCCATCTTTTCCAAGGGAGGGCACATCTCTCTCCCAGAACTTTCAGTCATCTTACAGTAACCAGGTTGGCAACCCTATCCAACTGATATCTCTGGCAGGACTGCACCCATTTTAGCTTATGAGTTGTGGACTGAGAACTCTGGATTCCCCAAATATCAACCACAAGGAATATTTTCACAAGTAGAGATAATCTTTTAACACACACATATGAATCCTGTAAAGTATTTATCAATTAAGAAAATGCTTTCACTGTACGCCTTACATTTGTATTTGGTTTATAGCATTTAAGTTCTTATTAAGTCTCTGTAATATGAACTTCAAACAGCTCATTCTGGAGTCAATGATTCCCTAACTTTAAGTGATCTTCACTTGAGTCACAGCATATTTTCAGTTGTGTTTTAATAGCTGTTATATTTCTTCCTGTCAAAAGTCTGAACATGTGTATGAACAAAGGAAAGAAAATTTTTAAGCTGTTTTGGCATTAGATGATTGTAGTTTGGCTCATATTTCAGTTCAGCTGAACAGTAGGGTATTTAAATAGGCAGCCTCATTGGATTCAGGAAGATCTATTCATGCTGGTATTCTTGTCTGCTTTGGTTTTTCTGAGGAGGAGAAGAAGAAACAATGTGGTTAGGGTAAAAGGCTATAAAAATACCATGGCTTTGCCCTGGCTACCAAGTAGAATTATGTGGCATTGGACACGTGAGTCTAGTTTCCATGGGTTTGTGTGGTTTATGCACAGATAGTTGCTCTGAATATAATTTTGGAGAAGTGCACTTTGTTCTTAACAGTCCCTTTCTGTCTGGCTTAGAGAAGCAAAAGCTTTCTTTAAACTTCCAGGGTCAAGATTTACAGTCACAGACATCCGACAGAACTATCAGATTTTAAAAAATATATATTTTATTGGTTTTTTTTACGGAGAGGAAGGGAGAGGGATAGAGAGTTAGAAACATCGATGAGAGAGAAACATTGATCAGCTGCCTCCTGCCCAATCCCTACTGGAGATGTGCCTGCAACCAAGGTACATGCCCTTGACCGGAATCGAACCCGGGACCTTTCAGTCTGCAGGCCGACGCTCTATCCACTGAGCCAAAATGGTCAGGGCACAGAACTATCAGATTTATAAAAACGAATCCACTTGGCTGGTATAAGGGTGTGAGGCATCTAATTGTTCAGTGGTTTCTGACTTGGCTTTTTATCTGTGATTTAATTTCTTGTCTGTTTTATATTTTATTTAAACCACACCTGAATACCACCTATAACATATTTCCTTAGGTAAAATGCATATCAAATTCTAATCTGGAATGTTCTGCCTTTGTAATAGGCAGAGAAACAGTAATTTGTAATCATATTAACTGAACATTTATGGTAAGAGTGGAAAGTCCTTCTCAGCCCTGACACTTAATAGCTGTGTTACTTTGGCAAGTTATTTAAATTCCAAGAGCCTCAATTTCCCCATTTGTAAAAATAATTATGTTGATGAATAAGGAGTTACTATAGTACCTGGCACCTAGTTAGTCCTGAGTAGATGTTTAATGTTCTTTTAAAAAATCTATCTCTGTGCTTAAAGAGAATTCCTCAGGCATTTAAAGTTGAGAATTAAAAACAAAATGGAGGCTTTGGCTTAAATTATTACTGGGTTGGGGACTACCTGTATCCAACCCAATTTTTAAAGATAAAGTATAGAGTAGGTACAGATATCTAAAGAAAGGTTATATGTTGGGTTTTCTGTTGTTATTGACTTAGTTGTATATCTGAAAATAAGCCAATGAGTAATTTCAAGTACCTACTGTGTGCTTCTCTCTGCACCATGAGTCACAAGAGACCACAACTCTTTGGCTCTCTTCCTCATTAACCTGTGAGCTTCTCCTCAAGGAAGGATAAGAACTGTGTCCTCTTCATTGTCTCCTCAGAATATAGCCCCAGTGTGTGCCTTGCACTCATGATGTAAGAGCTATTTTTATTGGAATAATAGATTAATTTTAGGTAGTAAATGGCATAAATCAAAGGCAATATCTCATATGATACAGGAATTCTGAGCAGAGCAGCACGGGGCTCAAGCAGTCCTAAAAGACTGTGTGGTTGGAGAATGCCTGAATGTGGAGGAATTTCCAAACTGCGTTTCCTCAAAAAAAAAAAAAATACAAAAAGAATTGGAAAAGCGTGTCTAAAGATAAGGCTGTACTGTGAGACATAAAAATATGTAATTTGTGCAATTTTTGTAATACCCCAAAGATTTTAGCATTGTTGTCTTATTATTTGCATATTTTACAAATTGAAGCCTCGTTTACCTTTTGTAATTAGAAACACTTGCGGATCTCTTTTTAGTGAAATGGAGATGCCCCACTTTGGTGTATCTCAATACTACCTTTGCAATCAAATAATTGCAAATAGAAGGACCATTTCGAAGTTATAGCCTGAGTAACCAGCCCTCTTTAGACATTTATACTTAGAAAAGAAGCTCAGCAGGGTCCCAAATGATGCCGGTCAACTTGTGTTACAAGAAATATTATCACACACAGAGACAAAAATTCCATATGACTGATGGTTCTAATGATTGAGTTTCAAGCAGTATTTATTATAGTTGAGTTTCTGTATAGTAAAGAAAATTGGCACCAGCCAACACAGTTTGTTTTAGTGGGATATAACCTGTCACTGGAGCCAAATTCTGGGTCTGACTGGACTGTAGATGGCATGCAAGATCAGCCATGAAGAATAGATGCCATGCAGGTCTGCTTGCAGATACAGCCAACAGCCTTATGTAACCAGGAACAGCAGGAATTGACTGATTCTGATTCTCAATACTGCTGACTATAACTATTCCTTGGCTAAATCACACATTAGTGTATTTACTGGTGATGGTCAAAAAACATCACTAACACATGCCAGAATGGAGTGATTTATTGTTCATGGTAAAGCATGTTCTAGGATGAACATCCACTCTAGGTAATCTTGTAATAATATTTTAAAAGAAAGTCAAGAGATCCCAATATAAAATCCAGAAGACAGGGACAATTATGCAAAATGGAGGCAAGTCTCTGGATTGTTTTTAACTTAGATTCTTCAAACTTTAGCGAGAGGATGTGAACTAGCCAGTAAATGCAAAAACATTTTCTAAGTCCTTGCAGAAGGAGAAGTCTTCAGGGGAGGGAGAGAGCAGCACCACAAAAAGACAATGCTATCATTCTAAGTAAAAGTGATGTTCTATTAATTTCTTCCCTCCAGATTATAGGGTGCAAACATCTATGAGTTTTATCTCCCCCACATTCCTTTTTTTCCCTTTCTTTTCCCCTGTGGCTACTATTTTAATGTCTTTTAGATGGAGAAATTTGGGGCTTTTATTATTTTTCCTATTGTATCCCCATCAATTCATTATCATCTCTTACTTCCTCCCCTCTAACACCTGAAAACATGAACAGACTCTTATTTATTTGTATAACACTTAAGTTCATGATGAGCAGATCATTTAAACATGCTTAGAAGATGTTGAGTAAGGAATGTTCTACTGTGCCTTCAGGAAAAGAAAAGCTAAAACATAATATCAACCATATAAATAGGGAATAAACTTCCTTATTCATTCATTCAAGAATTTTCACTAAGTATCTACTCTATATCAAGCACTGTACCAGGACTTTCCCCTCCTCAATATAAGAATTCTCTAATAAATTAAAATGTGATGCAGGAATTCTGAACAGAGCAGCAGAATATCTAATCCAATTCTATTCTGCTTCTTTCATACATTATACATGCTCAGAGCACCTATTAGTATTTGTCAAATACTTTTCTAGATTTTGGGACACAAATATTAATCAAGGACAGTTTTTTGTCTTCAGGTATTCACAGTCTAGAGGAGGAATGCAACTTTCTGAAGTTGCTACATTGTAATTAGGAAGCATGAATGAGGAAATGTCATTCTTTATTAGAAATACTCTCAAGAACTCCCAAGTCTTGAGAGAGCTCTAAGAAATGTACCAGATAGATGGAAATGGTCATACAAGTAGTTCTTATCTTCCTCAATTTTTATCTAGATCATTTGAGGTTTTCTCACCTGGCTTCCCAATGCTACCAGTTCCTTATTAATTCATTTTTTAATCTAATAAGCATGTATTGATTTTCTACTATGTACCTAGAATTATACAACATGGTGCAGCAAGATGATGTGAACTAGCCAACAAATAGAAAAATATTTTCTAAGGGCTTGCAGCAGGAGGAGACTGCAGGGGATAAGATACTGTTTCAACCCTCAATGTAGTGGGGAGATAGGTAAGAAAGGAGTCCATTACAATTGGCACTTACAGTGTGGTAAATACGCATAAGCTGAGGCTTACCAACCACTATCCAGTTAGGTGTTAGACCTATGTTAGGTGTTAGGTATAGTATTTACAACATAAGTAATTATATTTATTAAAGTTATTATTTTTGCATTAAAATAACCTAGTTTTAGTGATTAAAATATTATTATTATAACTAAGATGTTTTGAATGCTTATGTTTCCAGGGAGCTTACATGTAGCACCCATTTAAAATAATCTTCAGTTTCAGCTAAGAAAACAGTTACAGAGAGATTCAAGAACTTGTTGAAGGCCCCCTGGCTAGTTAGTGTCAGATTTAGAGTTGAATTCTGAGGATTATCTGGATCCAAAACCCACATTTCCATCCAGCCCACTATCATAAAGAAAAGCCTGCCTCTGCCCTTAAGATGCTCGCAACAGTGGGGGAGATAGAGAGGGAAACAGACAATTATTACACCATAGGACACTGGGATGAAAGTGGAGAAATACATCTTTGTTGAGGGTATTAATTAGAAAAGAAAATGATAACAGATGATTCTGCCTATTTTAAAAATCAGGAACTCTCTCATTTATTTTTTATTGTAGTAAAATATGCATAACATAATACCATTTTCACCACTTTTAAGTGTACAATTTAGTGACATCAAGTACAATTCAAATTGCTGTACAGCTGTCACCACCATCCATCTCTGGAACTCTTTCATCATCCTAAACTGAAACTCTTTACTCATTAAATGATAACTTACGACTCACCCTCACCTCAGCCCTTGGTAACCATTATTCTACTTTCTGTCTCTATAAATTTGACTATTCTATATACATCATGTAAGTGGAGTCATATAATATTTGTCCTTTAGTGTCTTACTTATTTTACTTAGCATAATGTCCCAAGGTTCTTTCATATTATAGCAATGTAATGAACTCCATTCTTTTTTTTAAGGCTGAATAATCTTTCATTGTATGTCTATAGCACATTTTGTTTACCTATTTCATCTGCTGATGGACACTTGGCTCTTTCCATCTTTTGGCTGTTGTGAAGATGCTCTTTTGTACAAATATCTATTTGATTCTATGATTTCAATTATTTTTTTCTTTATTAGAGAACTAGGTTTTTTTTTTACTTTTTCATAATTGATTAAGGTATTACATATGTGTCCTTATCCCC
>PVJC01045318.1:0-13753 GCA_004026665.1 Murina feae | reverse complement strand
CTCGCTTTCTTGCCTATTCCCAAAACTAAGAGCAGAGGCGCAGGTGGAGAGACCAGGTGATTTTTTTCTTTACACACAAGCCCAGAAATAAACCTGTGAACATGTTACAGTAAACCAGCATAAGCTGTAAAACCAATCAGCTTACCCAACCACTACTGTTCCCACACCTGCTCCAACTAGTAGCTAAAAGCTGCCACTTACTACACGCTGGGCCTTGTTGGAGGGGCATGCGGATGGATTCAAGAAGCTCTCATATAAAGCCACTCCAACCCTCCCCCCCTCTGCTGAAAGCAGAGACTACAGACTAAACGAGTTAATTCAAACACTCACTGAGTAAGTAATATGTAAAAAGCCACACAGCACATTAGCGGAAGTCAGCAATGGAGGAATCCCCTCTCTCCCCTCCAGGAGTTTACAATCCAGGAAAGACCTCCATGTAAAGATTTAACTAAAAAGTCAAAGAGAAAAGATAGTTAAGTGGAGGGACCAGTCAAGCACCTGTGGGAGAAGAATGAGGAGTTAAGCCCTGGCTGGTGTGGCTCAGTGGATAGAGCGTCAGCCTGCAGACTGAAGGGTCTCAGGTTCGATTCTGGCCAAGGGCACATGCCTGGGTTGCGGGCTTGATCCCCAGTGGGGAGCATGCAGGAGGCAGCCAATCAATTCTTCTCTCTCATCATTGATGTTTCTCTCTCTCTCCCTCTCCTTTCCTCTCTAAAATCAATAAGATATATATACATATAAAAAAAAGAATGAGTTAATTCTGAAAACCAGGGAAGCTTCTCTCATAGAAGCAGAAGTATTTAAGCCAAACCTTCAGTATTAAGAATTCCAACAGGAAGAAAAAGGCAGAAAGGACATTCCAGAATAAAGGAACTGACAAACAACCATGAAAGCAGCCAGAGGTCTAGTGTTGAAACACAAGGTGACGAGAGAGACACAGTAAAAGATCAAGCTCAAGGCTGGAATGAGGCCAGATGGCATAAGGTCTTAGAATGATTTCCTAACCCTTCCACGTGAATTCTCAACCAGGGCCAGGTGGTGGTGGTGCCTGCAAGGGAAGGCTCTGTAGGCGTCAGCCCACCTACCAGCAGAACTAGGCCGTGCCCCCCAGGTGTGATGATAGGGGGGCGGGGGATGCTGAGAACCTCTGGTGCACACTTGGGGGAAGGCGTGCTATGGTTTGATTTACATATTAAATCATCCTGGAGGGCCAGAGAGACTAGAGAAAGGGAGGCCAGTCAGCAGCAGGCCTACATAACCACCCACGGGAGGGCTGGCAGGGGCCCACCGCGGGCAGGGGCGGAGGAGCCCCAGAAAAGGTGGATGGAAAGGACACATGGAGGCAGACAGGGCAAAAATCTGGTCAAAAAATGGAAGACGCCGAGTTTTCAGCCTGGGTAACAAGAAGGACGAGTGTGCTGGAAGGAAGGCATCTTGCTAACTGACAGCGGAACGAGGACACACAGGACACCAAGTATGGCCACTTCAAGTGACACGACAAACAAAAATAGCACAGACAAGACTGCTCTCATTTCACAGAACAAAGAGACTAAAGTCCGCGAGGGATGTAACCGACTTGCCCACAGTGACCCAGGGGTGAGGGCTGCGCCAAGACCCAGCCGAGCCTTCCACGCAGGCCTCGTGTGCGATAAATGAGCCCTCCCAATGCAAACCACTTTCAAATGAGTTTCATAAATCTTGTCTTAAAAACCGTTTTAATAAAAAGTAATCTGCCGGGAGTAAATTAGGTTTCAAAGGTAAGGGACATTTCAAAACTTGTGCCCTGGCTCCCTCCGCCCAGGGGACAGGTGCGGTGGCTGCGAGGGCGGCAGGCAGGCTGCTGGGTCCTGGCAGTTAGACAGATGGGAGGAGGTTGTCTGCACTCGGTATAAAGATCCCACTTGGTATCACATGAGAGGCCAAAAATAACTGAAAAGAAATATTCTAAGTATTAACTATCTTCAACACAGTATGACTGCATTGTGAATGTTGTGGTTGGCACTCCGATGTTTGCTATTAACATACTTCATAGCAATAACACAACACATGAAGCGATTACAGACTTTAACCAACATTTGAACACTTTCACGTTTAAACTCCTGAGTAAGGTGTTGGGGGTAAAATGACAACACAGCCAGAGTTTAACATACACAATACAACATGATACAGGCAATAATGCAAGTAAAGATAGAGGATTATGACTGCAGAAATGAGTAACTCATTTTTACAGGATTCCCAAAGCGTTCCAGAGAGGACATGAAATCAGATGTGGGCTTTTAAAAACCGGAGGGGAGACCTGGACAGTTTGCCTCAGTGTTTAAAGCCTCAGCCTGCGGACCAAAGGGTCTCGGGTTCGATTCCAGATCAAGGGCATGTTCCTGGCTGTAGGTTTCATGCAGGTCAGGATGCATGTGGGAGGCAACTAATCAATATGTCTCTCTCACATAGTGTTTCTCTCTTTCTCTACCCCCTACCCTTTCTTCCTCCCTCCCTTCCAAAAATCAATGGGAAAAATATCCTCAGGTGAGGACTAACAAAAAATTTTAAAAAAATTTTTTAAATGGGAGTGAGACAGGCATTCCAGTCAGAGCTGAGGCCCTAAGCAGAGAAGGCAGTGGCATATTCTGAGGCTAAGAGTCGTCCTGACTAAGCGGCACAGTGTGGAAAGGCGAGGAAGAGTTCGGGGGAAGTTCAGAGACGCCCGGGGCTAGGCCGTGAGGGGCCCTGAATGAGCTGCTGGTGGGCCCAGATTCCATCCTCCAACCAGCAGGCAGTCTTAGAAGCTTTCTGAGCCAGAGACTGGCAAGATCTCATCGGTGTTTCAGAAAGATGACTCTGGTAGCCAGAGAGGAGGAGGTGGAGAGGAGCCTGAACACAAAGCTTTAAGCCAAGAAAGGCATCAAGAGTGCTGACACATGGGCACTAATCTAGTATTTTTAAAGGGGCTGAATGCTGCCGGCATTATTTCACATCTCCCCGTACTGATCATCCCAACCATCCTGAGACAGGTAACATGATTATTCCCATTTCACCGATGAGAAAACTGGCTCAGAGGCCATTAACTGTTCCAAGTGAAATGCTGCTAAAACGGAGAGAATCCAGGCTAGGTACTTTTCTGTATTGGGCAAAAAAAATTTTTTATCCTATTGCTTTTGAAAACAATATTGCTATTGTAAAAGCAGTCATCTAAAAGCTCGATGGAGAAGCTAAGTAGCCTTAAAAGTTACAGATATGCTCTGTTACTCCCATGTTAAAGACCTGTCCTTTAAAAAACTAACAAATAAACCCCTGATACCTCTAATTCCACATGCTATGGAGTTAAATATTTAAGACTAGTATTCTGCCCTCCATTCCATGTTCAAGTAGCCAAATTGGCATTTCATTGATGAAACCGGCTTAAGCAGAAACCATTACACATGTGCCCCAACTGAAGCAGTAAACCACTTTTTGAATTATTAAAAATTCATTATTTAGCAGGGTACAGCAACTGAATCTAGAATACAGGGTGGGGCAAAAGGTTTACAGTTGTTCATATGGAAAATAGTACAATAATTAATAAATAATAATAAAGAATAAACCTGGTGTTTCACGAAGGCACACTTAAATTTGAGCCTCCCTTTCCCCATCCTGTGTGAGATGTAACTGCAAGAAGCTTACCTAATTCAGAAATAGTGTTTGTTACAAAAGAATGGCATAAAGATCCTGAGACCCATTTAAGAATAGATGGCTCCAACCCTGGCTGGGTTGCTCAGTGGGTAGAGCATCAGCCTGCAGACTTGAAGGGTCCCAGGTTGGATTCCCCGTCAGAGCACAGGCCTGGGTTTTGCCCTGGGTCCCCAGTAGGAGGTGTGCAGGAGACAGCCATCCATGATTCTCTCTCATCACTGATGATTCTCTCCCTCTCGCTTCCTCTCTGAAATCAATAAAAATAAAAATATATTTTTTAAAAGATGCAAGATGGACAGATCCAATATAACTGATGAGAGAACTGACTTTCAGAATGCAGAGTGATAGATTTTTTTCCCTCCCCTTTAAATTCCAAAGTCTATGAAAAGGTCAAGGTGTTCTGGTGTGGGTTTTATCTATACTAATAATCCACACTAATAAAAGGGTAATATGCTAAGTAGACTGGGAGACCTTCTGGAAGTCCTTACGGACAAGGCCATGGTGACAGGCAGAGGCGGTTAGGGGTGATCAGGCCAGGAGGGGAGGGCAGTAGGGGCCCAGCAAGCCTGCAGCGGGGGTGAGGGGGGAGTTGGGACAGGCTGGCAAGGGAGGGCAGTTGGGGGTGAGCAGGCCAGCAGGCAAAGTGGTTAGGGGCGATCAGGCAGGCAGGGCAGGTTAGGAGCCAGGTCCAAAACTGGGAGAGGGTGCAGGCAGGCTGAGGGTCATTCCCCCAGCCCCGTGCATGAATTTCGTGCACCGGTCCACTCGTCTTACATAGGAGAAATCTGGATGACTCACAACACCCATTATCAAAACTGCCTGCCCCCTCCCACCTCGCCCAACTTATCCCCCTCTTGGGGGGGGGGGGGAGGGTGTTAACCTGCAAAGACACAACGATGTCAAAGCCCCGCCTCGGGAACTCGGAGGAGGCACCCAACCTGGATGTCCACGTGCAACCCAGACCCCCGCTTCCCGCTACACCGTCTCCCCGTGGGGGACAGGACCGGGAGGCGGCGAGAGAGACAGCCAGGCTGGGCGGCTCCCTGGCCCGTCCGTGCACCCCCGGCCGCGACTCCCATCTCCCGGGCGGAGAGCAGCGGCCGCGGAGGCGGCGAGGGCGCGGGCGCCCGGGCTCAGGCCCTCGCGGGCCCGTCACGCCTGCAGCGGCCGTAACCTTCGCCAAACCTTGCGCCGCACCCGCCCCGCGCGCGCCCGGCCCCGGCCCCCATCGGTGCCCGCCGCCCGCCGCGCCACAGGCCCGCGCGCCCGTCCGTCAGGCCGGCCCCGCCCCGCCGGCCCCTCCCCGCCGGCCGCTTCCCTCCCCGGGCCCCCGAAGGACAATGCTGGCGGGGAGGGGGCCGCGAGCGAGTGAGCGAGCGACCAGCCGCCGGCCGGCCGGCCGGCCACGCCAGGACCCCGCCGCCGCCCGGGGCCCCGCGCTCGGCCCACGTCCGGCCCGCGCCGCGCCTCCCCCCGAGAGCCGCTCCCAGCGCCGCGGCACCGGCCCATTGTGCGGACTCATCGTCCGCCCCTCGCGCTCCCGGGGCGCGCTCCCCGGCCGGGCCCGGGGTCCCCCAGCCCGCAGCCCGCTGCACGCCGGGGCCGCGCCGGGGGGCTCGCGGAGCGCGCGGCTCGCGGGACGGCTCGGCCTCTCTCCCGCCGGCCCCGGAACCCCGCGGCGGCGGCTGCCCGTCGGGTCCCCCCCGCCCGGCCCGGCTGGGACCCGCGCCCGGCCGCCCCGGCTCCCGGTACCTGCCAAGCGGCGCGGCGGCTGGCGGCGGCGCCCCCTCTCCTCTGCGGCTCCGAGCGGCTGCGAGCGCCGGCGGCCCTGCCTGCGCCTGACGTAGAGCGGCGCGGCCCCGGCGCCGCGGGCGGAGGGCGGGAGGCTGCGCGCGGGCCGCTCCGCTCCGTTGCCCGGCAACTGGCCTCAGCGCCCCGCCGCCCGGGCGCGCTCCGTATCCTTCCGCCCGGCGCCGGGATTACATCAGGCCGCCGGCCCCGCCCCTCCCTTCCGGCCCCGCCCTGCCCACCGGCTCGGCCCCGCCCTCCCCTTGGGCCCGCCCCTTCCGGCCCCGCCCTCCCCTCCGGCTCGGCCCCGCCCCTCCCGCCCCCCCTCCGGCCGCTGCGCTGGGGGAGCGGAGGCGGGCGGGGCGCGGGGCGCGGGGCGCGGGGCGCGGGGCGCGGGGCGCGGGGCGCGGGGCGCGGGGCGCGGGGCGCGGGGCGCGGGGCGCGGGGCGCGGGGCGCGCGGCGCGCGTCGGAGAGGAGACGCCCCTCCGGAGGGGCGCGCGGGGCTGCTCTGCGCCCAAAGCCCTGCCCGCCGCCCCGGCCCCCGCGCGGGATGGGGCTCGGCACAGGCACAGCCCCCGCCTTCACGGGCTCGCTCCACCTGTCTGCGCCCCCTCCCCGCCGCGTCCTGGGATGGCTGGAGGGGGCGGTTTAAAAGAAAGACTTTTAATTAAAAAAAAAGAAAAGACAAGCTAAAGGGAGGCCACGTGGCTCTTTTGATTAAGCAAAAATAAATCCGGGGGATTCGGAAGCGGGAACCAAAAACGCGCACCAGCCTTTTCATCGCCTCTTGTCACCCACCCACCTTCCCTAAAGGCGGTTCCGAGGCCCATCCCGGGAAAGGAAGCCATTCGGGTTCTCGCGGGGGTGGTGGGGGAGCCTGGGCGGGAGGAGCCGGGAGGCTGCCTGCTCCCCACGAGGAGGGCGTGCGGAGGGGGAGCCGCCTGTCGGGTCCTCATTCACAGGCTCCTGCGGAAAGCGGTCCTCGGGGCTGGACCGGGCACTGCGTGCTGGGTGCCGGGTCCCTGGGTCCGGGTGCTGGAGGGGCGGACCGGACCGGGGAGCTAGCATGCACACCACCCCTGCAGGTGGCTCCTGCACATTGGCTTTCTGCATGCATTGCTGTCATTCTTCAGAGGAACCCTGGGCCCAGGCATTGTCATCCCCATTTCGCAGGTGAGAAAGCTGAGACTCAAGGGAAGTGGCTTCGCCTACGCCGTGAGTGTGGCGCGTGGGCACGGTGCTTGGACGTGTCCCTAAGCCACACTGCCTCTTGCAGGAGGCAGGACTGGAAGCCAGGCTCCTGGCTCTGAGGCCTGGGGCCTGCTGCTTGACACGGCTCTCCCCGGGCTTGCGCGCACAGTGTTCACCTCCTCACGCATCTCAGTACCTTCGTTCAATCGGTATCTTGTCTGCACCTGGCGTGGGCTTGGCTAGATGCCCTCGCAGGGGTGGCCCTAGGCCCTAGCCTTTTGGAGGTCAAACTCTGAAAAGGAAGGAAGAGGAAGAAAGTGTGTGGGGAATCCAGAGTGATCTGGATGCACAGGCAGGGCAACGAAGGAAGAAACGGAGCTTCTGAGGCTAGTGCCTCCAGACCTGGAAATCAGACTCATAAAATGTCCCCCTCAAGTTATAGGGGGTTTGCAGAGTTGTCAACTTTAATTTTGCCACATTGGTTACACTGTTGTCATCAACGTTCATGATTTTGTGAAAGGACTTACTAACAGCAAAAAAAATAAATAAAAGCGACACTGTCTCAGAGGAAAGGAAACGTAGGCAACTTTCTAGCCGCACGCAGATTGGAGAAAGAGCTCTCTTGGTTACTTTGTTTCCCCGCCTCCCTCCTTCAGATTGTTTGTTTTGATGAAGGTCCTGGCAGGGTGGCTGACCCCAGCCTCAGGGCCTTTGCACGCACCAATTCCTGTTCATGGAACGCTTTCTCCCCGGGTCTTTGCAGAGCTGGCTGCTTCTGGTTCAAGGCTCAGCTACAATGTCACCTGCTCAGAGACACACCTTCAAGTCCACCCTGAGTCAGCTATTAAATGAACGATGTCCGGGTAAGAGTCCCCACCAGGGATGCTCCTATTGCCTCCCCAGGGCACCAACGCCCTCTGTTGATATCCTAACTGGTCATCTCAGCGAGGACACCGTCCGTCAAGGTGGTCAACTAACCTGCCCAGGCCTGCGCCCCGCCAGCCCTGCTTTCAGCACCCTCTCCGCGCCCTGCACTCCTCTCAGGAGTGGTAAGGACCGCTCCAGCATGTGAGGAGCCAAGATCAAGCCTCACAGGCTCCGAGCCCTTCCCAGGGCTGCCCAGTGTCTGCAGTGACAGGGAGAGAGTGGTGCTGGCCTGGCCCGTCTGTCGTATTCAGGGCCAAACTAGGTCAGAGGTGTGGTGTCCTCCACAGCTCCTAGATGCATAATTGTCAAGTCTCATCATTACAGTTTCGTTTGTCCCCAGGGCTGATGGCTTTTTCCTCCCTTCGAGCGACCCCTCCACCCCAATCCACAGAACCCGCAGGGCTGGAGGGCGGGTAGTCGATGGGGCAGCACAGGCTGGACCACTGGGGTGAGGCCGGGATCCACCTATTAGATTGCTGACTCGGGTAGGCTGCTTAGCCTCTCAGTTCTCTCACCTGTAACTGACATCATCATAACAGTGCCCGCCTGAGAGGGTTGTTGTGAGGCGGATAAGGGAATCCACAGAGAAGGTCATAGCAGTGCCCGGCCCTCAGTCAACAGGAAACGCCGGGCCTCCTCCCACCCTTTCCCCTCTCAGTCCCCCTTCCTCTGTCCTTCCTGAGTGATGGACCGCTTCGCTCACGCTCGCCTTGCTCCTAGGCAGTTCCACATACTCGGCAACGCGCACTAACTTGAAGGCAGAAGGACAGGCACCTCTCCCCGCCCCTGACCTTTCCCACAGGCCCCAGACCTGCCTCTCACACTGCCCACCTGCCCACAGCCGACTCACGCAATCGGTGCTACACCCAGAATTGCACCCGAGAAGGTGATACATGTTTACCCTGCTCGCAGTGGATGCTTTAAATGAGCACCTACTATGGGCAGGTGCTGTGCTAAGAACCTAGAGTATGTGTTTTCGGCCTCACCTACTGCCCCACGCGCTCCCCCTTTCACAGGTAAGGCTCAGAGAGGTGAAGTGACTTAATCGAGGTCACTGGGCTCAGTGTCCGACCAGGTCATCCCCTCCCCTTCTGGGGTGGACCTTCTCAGGAGTGGTAAGAACTTGCTTGCGGAGGGTTTGCAAATGGACCGACCGCTTGGCTGAGCAGGAGATACAGGAGCAATGGCGCCATCTGCACAGGTGACCGCCAAGGATGTTTCCCGCCCTGCAAGCTTGGAATTTAGGATTAAAGGGCGGCGAAAGAGTGCGTTTATGCCCGGCCGGCAGGCTCAGTGGTTGAGCATCAACCTCTGAACCGGGAGGTGGCGGTTCAATTCCCAGTCAGGACACATGCCCCTGTTGCAGGCTCAGTCCCCAGTAGGGGGCGTGCCGGAGGCAGCTGATCAATGACTCATGATTGATGTTTCTGTCTCTCTCCCCCCTCCCTTCCTTTCTGAGATTAATTAAAAATATATTTTAAAAAGAAATAGTGCGTTTATTATGCCACATGTTGAGGGGGAGGCAAGGGTGGTGGGGACAGGGAGTCTGGAGCCTGCCTGCTGATCCCTGTGGGATGTACCCCAGGGGCCTGGAAATGCCTGAAGCCACAGAGGCCATCATTGAGTTTCCTGGCTGTGCCAGAAAAAAGGGTGGCCGGGGGGCCCCTGCCAGTCCCTGCATGTGCAGGCACATGTAGACCTTCCCCACCCCAGTCCATTTGGGGTGAAGTTTGCATGAATGCGGAGCCCGTGGACTGGCTCCTCCACTTGGTTGCATAGCCTGGGCCAAAAAGCCCCTGCCCCTCTCTGAGCCTTAGTTTTCTTACCTGTGAAATGGGCATGAGGGTAAGGGACCCGCCTGCTGGTGCGTCTGGAGGGAGACATAATCTGTGTAAGTGAAATGCTTGCTCACTGTCTGGCACGGAAACGGAACCAGAAGGCGATCCTGTTCCCTGGGTGTGCAGGCGGCTCTGTCGCCGAGAGAGACTCTGCCCGGAGACAGCGCCAGCGGCTTCTGTGGGAAATGCATTCACAAGGAGCTGGGGCGCTAAGCAGGAAGGAGGGTGCCGGGTGCCGGGTGCTGGGCCTGGCAGCTTCCCCTTTTCTTTTCCCACCAGAACGTCAGTAAGACGTGAGCTTGAGGACGCGCCTGGAATCAGACTTCACTTCCTGCCGGGCCGTAAGGTGGGCTGCTCCCCGCCTGGTCTCACCTCAGCTGCAGAACGGTGTGATGACTGACCACATCAGACCCTGTCACCCCTCACCCCAAACCCTCCAGCAGGCTCCCAAGTCATGCGGAGTGAAGGTCAAAGTCCCCTCCTGGCAAGGCCCTCCCGCCGGCTCCCGGCTCCCGACCTGCTCTCACCTCCCCCAACACCACGTGCAGCGCACACCTTGGCTTTTTGCTGCTCCCCAATCCCGTTCCGTCAGCCTGGGGGCCTTTGCACGCACGAGCTCCTCCCCCCCGCCATGCGTGGTGACTGCTCACTGTCTGAGCATGGGTCAGAAGGGATGTGTCCTCGTTCTCACATGTCGCCGCAAACTGGTGGCTCACCACGACAGAAATGTGTTCCTGCACAGTCCCAGAGACCAGAATCGGGATCACAGGGCATGCTCCCTCCGAAGCGCACAGAGAGAACCCTTCGTCTCCTCCAGCTTCTGGTGACTCCTCACCCCTTGGCTCCTGGCCTCATCACTCCCGTCGCTGCCTCTCTGAGCGTCTGTGTCTCCTCTGCTGCCTCTTCTGAGGACTCTTGTCACCGGATGCCGGGCCCACCTGATGAGCCAGGATGACCGCATCCTGAGATCCCCCACTTAATCACGTCTGCAAAGACCCTTCTTTTCCAATAGGGCCCCGTCACAGCTTCCAGGTGGACATAACTTTCCAAAGCCCATCATTTGACCCGCTGCATCCTGTTCCAAAAAATCTTCCATGGTCAGCAGCAGCACAGCCTCCGCCCTCCCTCCTGCTACCTGACTTCCTCTCTACCACCTGTCTCCCCAGGCATGCTGTGTGCTTACTTGTCGGGGGGCCCTTCCTGCCACCCCAACTGTCAGTTCCAGGGCAGGCAGGCCTCTGTGACCCCTCGCCCTGCCGCACCCTCACCCCAGGCAGGCCTCACCCCCCAGGTGCTCACAATAAACCTGTATTCAGTGAGTGGAGATGGAGGCCGGCAGAGGTCACTCATAAAGGTCAAAACGACCACAGGCCCTGCTGCCATGCGGGAGTGTTGGCAGCCAGCATGGTGTGATTGATGCTGATTAAAGTGGATGCTGTGTTTATGTTTACGTGCCACAACCACGCTGTAACCTGAGGCAGCCTAACTGCCCGGGGGGAAGCTGGGCCTTCCAGGGGAGGTGAAGTGAGTGAGTGAGTGAGTGAGTGAGGGGACGCCTCGGGGAGCTCGCGCGGAGCCCGGTGGGTCTGCTTCTCACAGCCTCTGCTTCTCCACAGAATAGGGCCCCTTCGGTTGGGGGTGGGGGGAGACCTTGGTGGTGGGAGCGCCCACCTGCCCCCTACAGGCCCCTTCCAGCTGTCCTCACCCAGCGGTGTCCCTGATCCTCCGGAGGTGAAGGGAGAGGACCTGGAGCCACTCCAATGAAGCAGAAACTCCCGAAGCCTCGCCAGCCATTGACAGAAGCAGGAAGAAGGGCCTGATGTGTGTGGCCAGGATGGGGTGCTTCCGATAGCTGGGTGGACATGGTTGGGCTGAAGGCTGGGGGGCTCCCCATGAGGATCCTGGGGTCTCCAAGGGGCTTTGCCAGGGTCTGAGTGGAGCGTGACCCAGCAAGACAGGGCTGGGACGGAGAGAAAGAGGCCTCCTGTGTCCCTGTCTCAAGCCACTCCATGTGCCAAAGTTCAGTGCCCTCGCCAGGTGCCCCGAGAACTCCCTCTCATTGCGTGACGGGGACCAGGAGGTTCAGAGCAGAATCCCCTAACGGCGTCCCAGCAACCCGACTGGCGCCCAGCCTCTGCAGCCGGCCCTGGGCCTTCACACACGCTGCTCCCCAAACCCAGCTCACACATGAGAACATCTCCCTCAAGGGGCTCCGCTGTGCCCTCCCACCCCAGCTATATTGGGGTCTGTCTGTCTCCCACAGACTGAGCTCTTTATCCCTAGCTCCCCCAGCCCAGCTGCACAGTCTGCTCAGGAAGGGCTCAGACCTGGCCCAAACGCCACCTCCTCCAGGATGCCCTCCTGGGGCCCCAACCAAAGTGCAGCCTTCCCTTTTGCCAGTTACTCTGCAGGCCTCGCCCCTGAAAAAACCCTTCCCCTTCCCAGTCTTTCTTCACAGGATCTAGTCCCGTTTACTTACCACTATCGCCTTTGCCAGCCCCCCAGCAGGGACCTGGCCCAGCGCCAGGGGAGAAGGCAGTGCCCAGCACCAGCGAGAACCCGGGGGAGCGGGTGGGCAGGGTGCCCTGCTCACAGCGGGAGCGGCCTGGCACCCCCATTTCCCACAGACCTCTCCTCTCTCCCAGGTCGTCCTGGTGACTTTCCGCTGCAACGTATTCAGCTCTCTTTCTGGAAAGAGATCCTCGTCCGCTGATTGTATTAATCAAACACGCACAGCAGGAGGGTTGCGACAGGAGCTGCTGGCTGGGCAGCCCCTCGACCCGGGTCCAGATCCTGCCTCTCGCGCTTCTCAGCAGGGAGAGCTGGAAAGTTGGTCCGGTCGTTGCTTTTAAAAAGCTGTAACTGTAGTACAATAAACACAACATACAGTTCACCGTCTTACCCATCCCATGTGCACGGTTCAGTGGTGCTAAATACATTCATAATGCTGCATCTCATAATTTCACTTTTCCAGCCTGACACTGTTCCCATTGAACACTAACTTCCCACCCGTCCCAGCCTGTGGCCGTCACCATCCTACTTCCTGTTTCCATGATTGTGAGCCCCCTGGCACCTCCCGTGAGTGGAACTGGGCAGTAATGGTCTGTGTCTGGCTTCTTGCCCTCAGGATAATGTCCTCAGGCTCATCCCTGTGGCAGCAGGTGGCAGACCTTCATTCCTTGTCAGGGCCGAGGAATAGTCTACCGTCTGGATGGACCCCATTTGTTCACCCACTCAACCATCCTCGAACGTGTGTGTTGTGTCCACCTTTAGGCTGTGGGAGTCATGCCACCATGGGTTCTTTCTTTCTTTCTTTCTTTCTTTCTTTCTTTCTTTCTTTCTTTCTTTCTTTCTTTCTTTCTAATATGAGGTACTCTCAACTTTAAAAAATATATATCTAATATAATAAAAGAGAAACATGCAAATTGACCGTTACCACCAGCCAATCAGAGCGGCTGTATGCAAATTAACCCAGCCAAGATGGAGGCTGGCAGGGCGGCTCTGCACTGGGAGCCTCCACGGCTGGCCGGCACAGCTGTGCCAGGTGTGTCAGCTCAGTGGGAGGGGGGGTCAGGCCTGGGGCCTCCTCGGGGCGTCCAGGAGCGCCTGTCCCGGGTCCACTGCCTGGCTCCACCCCCTGGGGGCCTCCCCGGGGCATGCAGGAGCACTGGGCCTCTGCAGGGTGTGCAGGAGCAGCCGTCTTGGGTCTGCTGCCTGGCTTTGCCCCCAGGGGCCTCTGCGGGACATCCAGGAACGCCTGTCCTGGGTCCACTGCCTGGCTCTGCCCCAGGGGTCTCCTCGGGGGCATACGGGAGCACCCGTCTAGGGTCCACTGCCTTCGTCCGCCCCCTGGGGGCCTCTGCAGGGCATGTGGGAACATCAGCTGCACAGTGTGGAGCATTCAAAGCCAGTCCGCTGCCCGGCTCCACCCCGGGTGTGTTCACTCAGCAGCAGGGCCCCACGGAGGGATTCTGCACCAGCGTCCGCCCCTGGCTTGCCACCCAACTCTGCGCCAGGTGTGTCCCCTCAGCGGTGTGGGCCCACCAGGCGTGTGCAATCGTGGGCCCTCCGATGGGAAACATCCAGGCCTGCACTCACCAGCCTTCCCACCCCCCAGTGCACGAACCCTGAAGGGGCTGTGGACAGCCTGAAAATGGCTCTCAGCCCCTCACCCAGGCTGGCCAGGCATGCCAGCAGGTGGACATCCCCCCGAGGTGTCCCAGACTGCAAGAGGGCACAGGCTGGGCTGAGGGACCCCCACCCCCCCGAGTGCACAAATTTTTGTGCACCGGGTCCCTAGTATATATATATTTATTGATTTCAGAGAGGAAGGGAAAGGGAG
>PVJC01045317.1:0-13768 GCA_004026665.1 Murina feae | reverse complement strand
ACACACACACTTCAGATGTCCCTACTGTGGGACCCCCGGGCCTCCTGCCCAGCCTGTTACCCCCACTGGGGGGAGGAATCTGCCCAGAGACCCAGGAGCCCCGGCCGCTCTGGCCCTCACCTCACCCTGCTGTCTGCCCCAGGAGGCTCTTCCGCGGAAGCCAGCCCAGCATGGGCCTGATGGCCCGCAGAGACCCGACCGGACTCTTTAAGTCCCATCCAGAGCCAAACTGACCCGCCATGTTCATTCCCCCAGGACGCAAATGTGTCCTAAGCGTGACCTTTGATCAAGTGGCTAAGTTTGTGATGGCTCATGAAAGGGAAAATGCTGCTTAAAATCATTACATGTCTCTTTAAATCAGCCCCACTAAGACCTTCCTTGGCCTGGCCTTACGGTCCCCCCTCCCCAAGTAAAACTAGCGATTGGTGATGGCGGGGGACGGGGGGCTCCAGGTACTTCCCTTCCTCCTCCCAGGTGAGGGCCCTGCATCTGAGCTGCTCCCACCAGGCTACTCAGGGCTGCAAGCCCTGCGGAGGGCCAGGGCCAGGCTGCGGGCCAGGGGCACAGTGACCGGGACAATGCCCCTCAGCTCAGGGCTGGCCAGACGAAGTGCCAGGTCCCCCCTGGCCGCCCAAATACACGCGCATATCGGAAAGAGGGAGCAGCAGTCCCGGGATCGCTCTGGGCAGCCGTGTCCTCTCGGGCCAGAGGGAAGGCAGCCTGAGCTGTGACCCAGCCCGGGGTGCAGAAAACCGCTCGTTTCAGGACTTTTAAGGGTCCTCTGTGCTGATGGGTCTTCTCTCCGTTTAGACTGAAAAGAGGGTTTGTTCGCATCGTAGGGTGACCTTATCTGAGCCCAGCCCCTTGGCATTGTGAGGTCAGGAAGCTGGGTGTGAAGCTGGAGAGAGGTCAGGAGGGTGGGGAGACTCCACAGGGAAGCCGGCCAGGGGCTGGGGTGACCCCGGCTGGGGCCGCAGGGCCCAGGGGAGTCCTCACATTCCTCATAATGATGCTGGGACCAGTTGGACTTCACTCCAGGGCACTGGGGCTCGGCTAACAGTGAGTTGGGGAGTGATGGATGGGCTGGTCTCAGGTGTGGGGCAGGCAGGGTGAGGGGGACACCTGTGTGTGTGGGGGGAGGGAGGTGCGTGGAACCAGGACAAAGAACTGGGACAAGGTGACTAACTTGGAAAAAGAGGTGGGAAAAGTCCCTCCTCCCTCCGCCGACAGAGGCCCCGCCTGGGGAGGGCAGCACCGGGATTGAGGATGAGGAGGGGGAACAGGATAGGAAGGAGTCAGACCCTTGGACATGTACGAATAACGCACGGGGTGGGGGGTAGGGACAAGGTCTGCGAAGGTCTGCCTCTGGCCAGTAGGACAGGGGAGTGGGTGCCCGGGGGATGGGCGGGAGTGCTAGCGGATGAGGCTGCTGGGAACAGGCACCCCTTGCAGAAGGCTGTCAGGCCAGGGGTGTGGTCACTGCTCCTGGCGGGTCCGGAGGCCCCGGGCTCCAGGCAGGAAGACAAGCTGTGTCTATTGTCGCGTGTGTGTGTGTGCACATGTGTTTAATTCTCACCTGACGACATTTTCCCATTGACTTTTAGAGAGAGTGGAAGAGAGAGGGAAAGACAGAGAGAAACATCAATGTGAGAGAAACACATCGATTGGTTGCCTCCAGCAGGAGCCCCCACCAGGGCCCGGGCAAGGAGGACCCTGCGACCCAGGTACGTGCCCTTGACTGGAATCGAACCTGGGACCCTGTGATCCACAGGCCGACGCTCTATCCACTGAGCCCAATCGTCCAGGGCAATCTCTACTGGTGTCTCTCTCAAATCAATGTGTAAACCACGTGGGGCAGCTGGGCTGGGCGGTGCTGTATGAACAGACAAGCCCCAGGGCTCAGGGCTGAATCCCAGCCCTTGTACTGCGTGAGGGCCCGCTCCTTCCTGCTCAAAGCCGCCAGCAGCTGCCATCGGCCCCGACGTGCAGGCGCTGCTGCTACCCGAACGTCCCCATCCCATAGCGCGCGCGGGGCAAGGAGTCCTGGCAGAACCTCACCCAGCCCTCAGGATTCTGCGGGGAAGGAACACGTGTCACTCTCATGTACATTTCACGGCCAGAGCACGTGACCTGGCCAGCCGGGCGCCAGACGGGTGTCAAGGGGGTGAAAGGAACAAGCCTCACACAGGGAGGGGCAGGCGACCCTGTGGACACTCACATACGCTCCTACGCTTACCATCGGGATCAGCAATCCATGAAGGCACCATATATCTCGTTCTCACCGAGCCCCGAACTTGGCAATACCAACACGTGTTCAAAGGAAGGGAGCATGTTTCTGCCAAGCGCATGGAGTTTACATACGTGTTCCACCTCTGAACTCTAGATAGGTCCTTGACTCCTAAGGTCAGGATGACTCCCAAGGTCAGGATGACTTCATCCCTTGTCAACAAGGACTAGGGGAGGGGTAACTGGCTCACTCCACCTAGGAAGTTGGTCAGATACTGTGCCTTTGGGAGCTATACTTCTCTCTAGAGGGGTGAGCTGTGATTAGGCAAAAGAAGTTATCGCCGCTGCCGCTGCATCGCCATCACATCAACACCATCATCAATATCACCATTACCATCCACACCATCATCATCACCCTCATCGCCATCATCGTTGTCACCATCATCATTATCCCAATTGACATCATCACCATGATCATCACCGTTACCATCACCACCATCACCATCTGCATCCTTATTATCACCACCATCATCACCACTAAAATCACTACCACCATCACCATCATCATCATCGCCATCATCGTCATTTTTAAGAGTCTTGTTGGAGCTCGGGATCTACAGAGAGAGCCATGCTGAACACACCGAGACGCAGCTGATCACTCGATGGCCTTTTCCAGCCAGGAGCTGTCACACCCCATCTTCCTCGAGCAGCAGCTTAGGTGGCATCTTGACTGCTCACAGCCAATCTAGAGAGTAATTGAGCAGAAAAGCCACTTCCTCCAACAGCGTCTTCTTCAAGCTGTTATCCTTGGGCGTGAAGAGGCTTCCGGAACACACCACAGAGGGGGGAAGACGGGGCACTGACTGCGCACCCGGATGCCGGGCAAAGGCCCAGCTGCTTCCCCCAGCGAGGCCTGGAATTCGTGCTGGAAGCATCAGCCGCCTGATGAATTCCACATCCGAGATCTCACTTCAGGCTGCAGCAGTCCAGAGCGGCAGCCGGCATCACCCACCCAGACCCAGGGTGTGAGACATCACGGGCGGCAGCTCAGGCTGGGCCGGGCCGGGCGGAGCTCTGGGCGCGGACCTGAAGCAGCTGGGGAGGCGGGAAGCTGTTCCCAGCTGGTGCGGAGCTATTTCCATACTGTGATGCCCAGCGTGGTTGCTGCTATCAGGCCTGAGCACACACATGTATGCAGATTCCAAGGAGATTGTCCAAGGCTACTCGGTAAGAAAGGCCATGCCTTGCCCCACAGCACTCCCCGCTCCCGAGTGTGTGTTATACACGGAATCCCTGGTAGGTGACACGTGTTCAGGGCAGCAATGTCCAAGCTGCCAGGTGTCATCTGGACCATGACTGCCTCTGCCACAAGTCAGCCCGTCCCACACACTCCACGCTGACCTTGCCTCTCACCTCTGCAGCTGTGCTTTTATGAAGAGTTCGCTTGTATTTCATCGTCTGAGGAACATAGCTGCAGTTGTATAAGCACGGGAGACCTCTGATCCAGTCTTCCTCTCCTCCTCCGTAGCCGAGCTTCTATGGTGGAAGGGGTGAGAACTGTGCCTGGCTCGGAGTTTATACAGTCCAGCCTCCCTTGCAGCTAGGATGGCCTGTGGCACAGTTCTGGCCAATAAGACATGAGCCGAAATGGCTTCATGGGACTTGTATTAAGTGCTTCAGGCAGGGTCGACCCTTCAGCACACAGATTTTGCCTTTCTTGTCCTTATGCCTTGCCTGGGATGCAGGTGTGATGTGGGAGATGGAGCAGCCACGTTGTAACCAGGAGGCGACAGGCGTGAAGATGGAAGCTGAGTGCTGAGAATGCCAGAGCGGAGTGCAGAAGGGGCCCAACCCTGAGGCACCGCGCGTGGCCTCTCACATGAGCCACAAGTCACCCACCTCCCTGCAGACTCCCCAGGAGGCAAGAACAATAGAGAAATAATATAGGTAACCAATCACAACCACCACAGAGATAGTAAGAGAAGGCGGGTCATGAAGGGAGACACAGGGCAATGGCGGCATCGCCCACAGAGCTCATCTGCAGATAAGGGCCCTGGCCCCCAGCTCACACAGGTTTCCGTGGAGCCCGGTCTACAAGGCGATTCAGAGGGTTTCCTGCAAAGTCCGGAACCCAGTGGGATCTTCGCCTCATTCCGTTAACCAGAAGGTTCCCCACGCTCAGCCCTCCCGCACCCTCCAGCCACGCACTGGGCCGCAGTGCCCGCTGGGTGCTCACCTGAGCCCTCAGACCACAGACCTGCTCTGTCCGAGGCGCTGCTCTCCGGGGTCAAGAGGTCCATGTACACGCCTGCCCGTCTGGCCCCCACACCCCTGCAGAACCTGCCCGGCTGCCTTGAAGAACCCCAGCATCAGCATCTCGGACCCGTGACGTGTGGGGCAGCCCCTGTATCATTCGTTTTGGGGCCCATGGGAGCCCCCAGCCTCACCCGCACAGCCCAGGAGGGGCGGCCACCAGGGCGGGATGGCGAGCTGCTCCTCAGGCCTTCCTGCCCCGGGCATGTCCTGGCTGAGGTCACTGAGAGTCCCAGGGCTCTCTCTGTCGTCCTCTTCCCACCAACAAGGACAATCCTGTCGTGCTCCTGTGACTTCTCTCCTGGCCCAGCTGCCGGCAGCGTCCTGGGCTCCGGGAGGAGCCAGGGAGGAGGAGCCGGGGAGAGGCAGAGGGCCACAGGGCAGCAAGGAAGCCTCCGTGATGGGGGTATTACCCTTCCCTTGTCCTCCCCCCCCCCCTCAGCCTCTGTGCTGGGACACCAGTGTCCCAGCCTCCCGCTGGCCCTGCCCACAGAGAGGGATCACCCCAGGTTTGGGGCGGAACAGACGTTGCCGCCTCCCCAGGGCTGGCAGGGTGGGGTGCACACGAGGCCCCAAGCCGCTGCGGAGCGTGTCCTGGGCTCCAGCACATTGAAGCCCCCAATTTCCACGAGGGACGCTCCCTCCGCCGGGTGTGGCTCCAGCCCTGAGGAAGGCCGTGGATCAGGGTCCGAGTGAGAGTCAGCGAGGACCAGTCAACCTCCCCAACTTCAGAACTAAAACCGCGGCCCCGAGCGAGGACGGGGCTTCCGCCGTCATGACCGTCCCTGGCCCGGGTGCTGCAGCCCTTCAGCCAGAGTGTCCGAGTGAGGGCTGCACACAGAGGCGCTCCGCCAGTCCTGGGAGAAGCAGCCTCTGAAATCAGAGCTTTCGGGTTCCTCGTGGAAAACACCCCATGGCCATGTGCATGATGAACGGAAGGAGGAACCCTGGAGAAGGGTCCAGACCCTGACATCTGAGGCCCGAGGCCTCCACACGCAGCAACGCTGCCCCCCGCCCCCCGCCAGCCCTCTTCCCTGGAGCCTGGGTACCCATCGGAAGAGGAGGGCAAAGCAGACCTGTGTGCCACAGAGACCCACAGCCAAGGCACAGGCTCCGGCCGGATGGTGTGGTTCAGACCGGGGCTTTGCATGGGAAATATCAGCTGTGTGTCCTTGGGCAAGCGACTCACCCTCTCTGAGCTTCGGTCAAAGGACAGTAATACTAGTTTCTGCCTCTGGGGGTTCTAAGCTGTATAGTCATCACATGTCCACCCTCGGAGCAGTGTTTGGACAAGGTAAGTGCTCAGGACATTAAGGGGAAGCGAATGACGGCCCTAGGGATGCCTCCTCCTTGCTGAAAACTCAGCGACAGCCCCCAGTGCAATGCAGACCCTTGACCCAGCTCACGAGGGCCTGAGCCTGCTTCCCCTTCTAGGTGCATTCTCGGCCCGCCCAGCTCTGCGCTGCCCTGAGGTCCCCGAAGCTCTCTGCCCACCCGCTTGCCCTCAGGCCCCCACACCGACCAGTGTCCCTGTTGGAAAGACTCTCCTCCTGGCTTGCCCACTCCCGGCCAGCGTGCCCTGGTCCTTTAGGTCACCGCACCATGCCACCTCCGCTGGGAAGTTGTCCCAACACCCCTGTCCAATCAGGTGCCCCAGCTAGGTGTGCCCACAGCACCCACAGGCCTCGCCCTTGCAGCAACCTGAGGCTGTGTCGCTCTGCCTGGCCACCCAAGGTGCTGACAGCTGTGTACTGGGTGGGCAGGCAGGTGGGGAGATGGACACTGGGTGAGTGGGCAGGTGGACAGCGTGGTCACTCCAGCAAAGGCTGGGCAGGCTTCTTAGACCCTCTCTGTCCGGAAGGAAAGGCCCCCCACTTCCCTGTGTCTCCCTACGGCCCTCTGACAAGTTAAAGGACATCACTGCCAGGGCGGCCCAGTGAGCAGACGGTCTCTCTGATTGTGGTTCAGCGCAGTGACGAGTTTGCTCTGGAGGGCGGTGCACGCGAGGATGCTGCTCAAGGCAAGTGGCTGAGGACAGGAAGTCGGCTCAAACAGGAGGAGAGGTGGGGGGGTGGGGGTGGGGGGACCGGGGCTGCTTGCAGGCAGGTCTCGGAGCCCTGCCTCTCACATCCCCACGAAGACTCAGGCGCATGCTTGCAGGCGGCCTTCCTGCGCCCGGGGGAGATGACGCTACTGGGGGCTTAACCACAAATGAAAAGCAAAACTCAATAACCTGACTGTCTGACTCACTCGGAGGCAAAGCAAGGCCCCTTCCCGAGCAAAGCCAGCGGCTGCAGAGCCGGGGCTTGGCCTCAGGAAGTGGCGGCGACAGCTGCTCCCCCGTATGGACACGCATGCACCCCTGCCCACCCTCCCCTCCCGCTCAGCAGCACGGTGACCGAGCAACAAGGAGGACTTTCTGGAACCTGAGAGGAGGCTGGTGGGACGAGGGGCGGCACCCCAAGCCCTCTGATACTGGCTGAATGCTGGGGAGCCCTGTGTCACTCTCTTCCTGCTAGGAGGCTGTAAGAGGGGAGAGGCACCCCAAGCCCTGAGCCCTCCTGGGGTCCCAGGAACCCCATCTTGGGTACAGATTCCCGGCTCGAGCAGCATCCTGAAGGGGAGCGTGGCTCTGCGCTCCGAGGGTGGGGACCAGGGAGGAGAACCAGCCCCCAGGGTCTGCAGGCAGGGAAGGGGCCTCACCAGGCATCTTGGTCTGCCCATCCAGCCTGCAGAGCAGTGAGCAGGGAGTGTCTGCTGCTTGAGGCTCCGCCTGCGGCAGTTATGGTGGAAGACGACAGAGACCCACAGCCCCCCCTGGCTGTAGTGAGACCCCTGTCCCCTCCTGATCCGCCACACCCCCAACTGGAGGTGATGGGGGGGTCATTCCCAGGCTCCGTCTCCCCTGAAAGCCGGGCCCTTCACTCTTTAATGTCCTGCACCCGACGAAGCATGAACGGCTGGATTCCCCACCCCCCTGCCCACCCCCCGGCGCCCACAGCGCCACAGCGATGGGACTGTAAGCTGACTTGGTGCAATATGAAGCCTTCCCCGGGGCTTCAGGGCAAAGCGAGGCGTTGGTTGCTGCGTACACGGAGGCTCCCCGCTCAGCATCAGGTGCAGAGCAGGCCACAGCCCCTGGCATGTCCCTAGGCCAGCCTCCCGCTCCCCACAGCCCACACCCCACAGCCCACACCCTACCAGCTGCTTCTCACGTTGGACCACCTGCCTCCCCGCTGCTTGGGGGTGCAGAGCTGCTTTGGGGGAGTGTTTTCCACGCCCACGTGGGCGATGGGAAGGGCCGGCCTGTCCGGGCTTTCGCACTGGCCTGTCCCCCCATCCCCACAGAGGGCGCTCAGGTGGGTCCTCTCACCTGGAGAAAATGGCTGCCGCCCTGCCTGCCCCGCAGGAAAGGTGGGGGGTGAAGATGCCCTGCCCAGGCTGCCTCCCCTCAGCCACCACCCCCAGACTCACCTGGCGGGTAAGCTGCTCCAGCTGCCTAGACGGTTCCGGGTCAGAGCGGAATTGCCGAGTGTGTCTGTCAGTCTCTGCCTTCAGGGGGCAGGTCCCACATCTCCTCTGCATCCTTGGCACCCACAGTGCCAGCCTTTCCACGTCGGTGATGCCCGCTGGCCTTGCCTCCCCAGCCCCTGCCCCTGCCCAGCTCGGCCTTGGCTCCCAGAGCTGGTGTTTGCCAACTGCTCGGCTCCCTCCGCCCACTCCCACCTGGCACAGGTGGGTCTCATTGGGAACCGCCCTGACCAGATTGGCCGGATTAAGAACCCCTGACTCGGGCGAGATCTCTGCTCTCGCTCGATCGCCATCTCTCACTTCTCTGCACCCACAGCCACTGCTGAGGCCTTGTCACACCTCTGAATACACACCTGGTTGCCTGGTGACAGGTGCCGGGTGCCTGGGAATGTATCTGTGCGTAAACCTTCACCCAGTGAGAGGGTGACCACTGCCCCGGCCACAGACACGGCTCTGGGGAAGCAGGAGCCATTGCAGGAAAAGCCCGAAGCAGCTTGACCACAAACCCGGGGGTCTGGCCGGCCTGAGGCTCCTCCAGGCCCCGGAGCAGGCCCAGCCACGGTGTGTCCAGCATCCTCGGTGCCAATCACAGCATCCTCGGTGAGCGAGTGAGCGCAGGCTCCCAGGGGACGCCCCTGGGTGTCAGCTCCCTCACAGATCCACAGCCGCGGAGCGAGGGGCTGAGGCTCACCCGAGGGCCACTTCCTGCCGCAGGCGCCTGGAGTTAAAGCGCCGTCACTAACCACCATGGATCTGTCTGGAAAGGCTTCCTGTTTATCATTTGGACAAATTGCCCTGAATGTTCCCAACGCACGTCTGGGTGCGTGGCTCAGGGAGGCATTGATCCCTGTCGGGTGGATGAGGGCCACACGCATGGGCAGCACCCGGGGATGGGGACTCGGCCCTCCAATCACAGTCCAGCTCCAGCCGGTCCCCCCTCTGTGCTGGGGCCAAGGGCAGAGCCGGAGGGAGCCCAGCCTGAACTGTCCCACTTCCCTGGTCCCCCGTGGGCTGCCCCTGTGGGAGCCTCAGGGGGACCGGCCGGGCTCGGCTCCGACAGACCCTCCCTTTACTGAGCAGGAAATAGGCAACCAAGTGCTGGCCTCGCTAAGGCTTCTCTGACTGTCGTACCGAAGCTCCTGGGGCGACGAGCTGCCATAAGGCAGGCGCACACTTAACACAAGAGCAAGCTCCGCTCGCCCAGCCACTGAGATTCCGCGGCCGAGGTGGCTCAGGCCCGGCCCGGCCGTCCCTCCGAAAGGCAAGATTCTTCCCTGAGAGTCACGGCCACGCTTCCGAGCGCGGGGCACGCCCCTCGGGACCCACGGGCTCCTGTGCACGTGTGAGAAGCACGCAGCGGGCTGGAGCCCCGTCGGACCACGAGCAGGAGGAGGAGGGCAGCTTCCGGCGGACACAGCGGGGAGAAAGCCGGGAATTGCAAGCACAGCTCCACGTGTGCGACTCCAATTTACGTGCTAAAAGCAAAGCAGCCGAGGCCGCGGCGAGTCCTGTGAGAATCCGGTGGGAAGCTCCACAAGAAGGAGGTGAACGTGCTGGTCTCAGTGGCGACGCACGCGCGCGCACATTGGACCGACGACCCTACGGGAGGCGACCAGCAGAGCGGACGTGAATCAGAGGCGGGTTGTGGGGACGCACATTCAAAGTGGCACCCGACAGCTGAGACACCCTGACAATCAAACACGCAAACTGTTGTCAAAACGTGCGAACAGGGGCCTGCGTGCCGCCCCGGGCGGGGGTGGGACTGAGAATACCCTTTCCATGTGGGAGCACGGGCTCCCCTGGTGGCTCACCAGGAGGGAGGTTCTGGAGTCTGCGCGCCCACGAGCCCCACAAAGGCTCCGAAGCCTCCGTAAGCACACCCTCTGATGCCTTCCGTGCAGGGAACGACTTGATGACGACAGCCACAACAGCCAAACACGCCAGCTCTGGGGGCTACGAGGACATGCTCCCCACTGACCACAGAGCTTGCAGACAGAGGACAGACGTGCACCATCTGTCCCAGGACAAGCCAGGGAGCGGGGAACCAGCAGAGCGGTGTGCGCCCGGAGGGCCCGGGGCCGACTCAGACGTCGCGTCGCTGTGCCCTGGAACACCGCCAGGAGCAAACGCATCCTTTAACGAAGCCCTGCTTTCAATTAAACAAATTTATATCCTAAACGGGCATGGAATAGAATGAAGGGATCCACAACTTTGCCGCAGCTAAATTTGGAGTGACATTCAAGAAAAATCACATATAGAAACGACTTCAAAGCAGACAGCTTATTTGATGAGTTTTGTCGTGTCGCAGCCTTTGTCCAAGAAAGCGGCCCGGAATGGAGGCGGCCACGCAGCCTCTGCACAGGCACTTGGGCGGCTCAATAGCCCCGCTCAGCTGTGGGGGGGGGGAATGGGGACGCATCCTCTGCAAGCAGGGTTCGCTCTGAGCGTACCAGGCTCCCCCGCACCTGTCGAGAGAATTGTCTCAATTAAAAATGTTGAGGTCGTCCTAGCCGGTTGGGCTCAGTGGATGGAGTGTCAGCCTGTCGACTGAAGGGTCCCAGGTTCGATTCCTGGTCAGGGCACATGCCCACGTTGAAGGCTGGATTGCCAGTGGGGGTCGTGCAGAAGGCAGCCGATCAATGGCTCTTTCTCATCGTTGATGTTTCTATCTCTCTCTCCCTCTTCCTTCCTCTCTGAAATCTTATATAATAAAAGGGTAATATGCAAATTGATGCTAACAGCAGAACCAGTGGGAATGACTGGTCACTATGATACACACTGACCACCAGTGTGTGGACAGGGGGCAGCTCAATGCAGGAGCTGCCCCCTGGTGGTCAGTGCACTCCCATAGGGGGAGCTCTGCTCAGCCACAAGCCAGGCTGACGGCTGCCAGTGCAGGGGTGGTGGTGGTGGGAGCCTCTCCTGCCTCCTCAACAGAGCTAAGGATGTCCAACTGCAGCTTAGGCCTGCTCCCCGCTGGCAAGTGGACACCCCCGAGGGCTCCTGGGCTGCCAGAGGGATGTCTGACTGCCAGCTTAGGCCTGATCCCCTGGGGAGCGGGCCTTAGCCAGCAGGAAGACACCCCCTGAGGGGTCCCAGACTGTGAGAGGGCACAGGCCAGGCTGAGGGATGCCCCCCGCCCCCGAGTGCACAAATTTTTGTGCACCGGGTCCCTAGTCAATAAATAAGTCAATAAATAAATAAAGAATCACTTAAAAATGTTAGTTTAAGCAGAGTCAGTGTAAGGTATCAACAATTTCAAATGCATTAACAAAAAAAAGGGCAACTTTGAGGGAGGGCACAAGCAATTGTATGGGAAATTTTTTAAAAATATAGTTTTATTGATTTCAGAGAGGAAGGGAGAGGGAGGGAGAGAGAAACATTAATGATGAGAGAGAATCATGGACCGGCTGCCTCCTGCACGCCCCACACTGGGGATGGACTTGCAACCCTGGGATGTGCCCTGACCGGGAATCGAACCATAACCTCCTGGTTCATAGGTTGATGCTCAGCCACTGAACCACACTGGCTGGGTGGAATTTTTTAGATGTTACGATTCTATTGAAGAATTCTTATTCTTCAGAAAAATTCCAGTGAGTCTACTAATATGTTGAAACCCACTTTTCACTCAAAAACTACTTGGGGCATGACAGCTTGCTTTCCTGTGTCCCCATTTCACTGAGAGGTGTCCTAGTTTGGGTGCCCGTCGCCATCCAAGTGTTACGCACCGAGGTTTCCGAACCTCAGAACGTGCCGGCAGCTGTGTCGCTCTGATGTGGGCCCCGAGACCTGCCCGCTGTCCTCGCAAACCCAGGTGCGACTCAAAACGCGGTGAGAGGCGGCCCAGGCCGGGGGCTCAGTTGGTTGGTGTGTCACTCGTGTATTGAGGGGGGTCACGGGTTCCATCCCGGATCAGGGAGAATTCCATGTTTCTCTCTCACATCAATGTTTCTCTCTCTCCCTTCCTCTCTCTCTCAAAAGACAAACACATAAACACAAAAACAAGCCACAGTGAAATGCGAAGACCTTGGGCGTCCCCACTAGAAGGTGCTGGAACCCCGGCCCCACCCCCAGAAGCCCCAACTCCGCAGGGCACCCGAGAGTGTTGCCTGTTGGGAGGTCCCCAGGGCTTCTAATGCGGGTGCCACCAGCCTGCGGGCCCCGCGCTGTCAGCCGCACCAGAATCCCAGCCCATCTCAGGGGCTCGACACCACAAACCCCCCGACGCCTTCATGAACCCCGCGGCCTGTTAGGGGACAGTGAAGGGGGCTCGCACCTCCTGGCTTGCTGAGGCCCCGCCTCCTGACCCTCAGGACCACGTGGTCCCTGCCCCTCCCCCCCCAACCCTGCAGGAGAGAGATGCTGAGCAGGACCGGCTCTCCAAGGCAGCTCGCATCTGTGCCCCACAATGCAAATTGGAGAGATTATTTTTACCCGAAAGCACGCCTGAACGTGGCAGCTAATGTATTTATAACGGCCTGAGCAGCTCAGCGAGTAGCTAGCACCCTGAGTGACAAGGAAAATGGAGAGAAATTGTTCCCTGCAAAAATAATGAGCAATGAGCACACTAAAATGAGCCAATCAAGTGGCCTCCCCTCGGTTCCCTGCACAGCAGGTGTGCAGGGGCCCTCACTGGGGCTCAGGAGCCCTGCCCGGCCTGCCCTTGCCCTGGTTTCTGACCCTGGACCTGGAAGGCAGGGCGGGGGGTTGCTCTGTTCCTAGACCCAGAGCCCCTAACAGCGGCCCTGTCCCCGCACAGCCCGGGTGGCCCAGGAGGCACAGGGAGTTTGGACCATCATCTGGGGGACAATTCAAGTCCAAGTGGACCCCTGAGGCCAGCCCACTGAGAGGGTCCCCACCCCTGCAGGGCGCTCAGCCTCCCCCTCCCAGGGCAGCCTAACCCATGTCTACCCACAGCAAACCCCCCCCCCCCACACACACACACACACTCCTGCCCCATCCACCATTCCCTGACCCAGGGTCCTGCCTGCATCTCCTCCTCTGGCGCCCAGGTTCCCTCAGACAGCCACCCCCACAGGCTGGCACGGTCCCTGCCCAGCGGGGAGCAGGTCCCTGTTCTGCACCCTAATGGCCAGCCCCCCGGGTGTGACCAGGTAAGGCTGGTCCGTGGACTCCGCCCTCTGCCTGAACAGTGCCTGCAGCTCACGGGCCATGTCTGCAGTCCCTGGGCGCCTGGAACTGGGTGAAGCTGACAGCAGGCCCGAGCCTGAGTGCGGGATGAATGAATGTGAGGAACCGCACACGCACCACGCGTGTTTGGCAGCATAATCCTCACATAGCTCATCCCTTCCCTTCCTGCCCCTGACGCTCGCCGACCCCTCACTCTGTCCTTTCTCCCCCTCAGCGGTCAGGTCATCCGATGTCCCACCTGCTGCTGGCCTCCCGCCTCCCGCGGGCCCCCCACACATCCCTCCTCAGGGCTCAGTCTAAACATGCCACCGCCCTCTCTGGACGGGGGCTGAGCCCCTCCTCACTGTGCAGAACCACCCACATCAGGTCCACAGTCATGTCCACCCCCCCTCCCCTGGGTGCTCCTCACTGCAGCTTCAGGCCTGTGCTCTCCCAGGGCCTTCCCGCCATGTGGCCTGAGGGTCACTCACACCATCCATTCTCTTTGCCCCAAATACCCACCCTCCCTGCCCACCCTGCAGGGCTCCGCCTCCCCTACCTCCACCCT
>PVJC01045316.1:0-13740 GCA_004026665.1 Murina feae | reverse complement strand
CTGTTTATCAGAATTCTGAGTTAGGGGAGATTTAGGGGAGTGTCAGAGGCAGCACCCCTAATTATTCCTTGACCTTTCCAAACAAGCTTGTGCATATGCAGACACCCCCCCCCCCCCCCGTGTTTACTTATACTTAATCCTTGGATGTCCTTGCCTAGAGGACAATGTAAACACATGTGTCCTCCCAAGATGACTCACCCTATTGATTGTATCTAAAGATAAAAATTCTAGTGGAAGGCTAACAAGGCAGGCTAACGAGGCAGGCAATGGAGGCTGCTTTGGCCACTAGAGCCAAAAGCTCCTTAGCCCTCCCTTTCACAGTCAAACTGTGTCTGAGGAACGTGCTCATCCGTTCAGGGGCTGCTGATCAAGGGCAGCCAGGAAGTAGGAACACAGAATGTAGAGGGTATAGCTGAACAAGTATGATTGTTAGTCTATCAGCTAAGCTTTCAGATTGGAGAATAAAAAAAATCACTGAATTTTGAGTACATCGAGAGGAAAGAACAATAATTCTGCTGATCACTGTTTGTTATGTGTCCTAGAAAAAGATATAGTGTAATCATTCAATAAATATATATTGAACAATTGGTGCGGGGGGGGGGGGCAATCTTTGTACTAGGTGGTGGGGATTCATCAATGAACAAGACTGACTTCCATTTCATACCTCAATCAATTGCAAACTCCCCCTTGCTGAGGTTGCCAATGACCTTCTAGTAACTAAATGATTAGAAGCTTATTTTACAGAGCCTCATTGATTATTTCCTCCTTAAAACTTTCTTTTCTATTGTCTTCCATGACATCACCGTCACCTTTTTTCAATAGAGCTACTTCCTCTTCTTTCTCCAACAATATTGGCATTCTTCATGTTCTGATCCTATGTCTATGCCTTTCTCCCCCTCTTCCCAACACATACTTTCTCTGAAATCTTATCAATTAGCTAATGACTCCAAATCTTATCTCCATCTCAAAAATATTTTTCTGGGCTCCAGAATGTTACATCTCACATATGTCCATCTAATAGCTCTATCTGAATGTTCTAAACCCAACGTTTTAAAAACTCAATTTATCTTCTTTTCTGCTGTCTTTTCTTTTTACATGCTCTATATCAGAAAAAGATATCATCATTAATTTAATTCCCTGTCAGAAACTGGGAAGCATTCTATATATCTTCCTCTATCTTATCCTCACCTAGAATGACTCAATGTGGTTTGACAATTTCATCTTTTTAACAATTTTTAAATATGAGCTGTCACCGCCCTCATTCTACTGTCACAGCTTGAGTTCTCATTTGAATGTTCTCATTTGAATTATTTCAATAGGTGCATTAGCTTCCACCTACCCAGCTCTGACTTTCCTTAATCCACCTGACACATTAATTTCAGAATGACCTTAACACACAAGTTTAATTATGTTGTGTGCTCTGTGCAAAATTCTTTAGAGCCTCCCCATTAGGCTTTGGCAGCCTAACTTCTTAGAACTTGATACACCAAACATTTCTCATCTCTTTACTCCTAAGGCTTTTTCGCTTTTCAAAAGACCTTCACCACGTCAGCCAAGAAGTGTGAGAGACCTTTGCCATAGTTATTTAAAATTCAGATTATAAGAGAACTTTAGATTACCATCTCTCCATTCAGTCAAAGCAGGGGGAAAGCTACATGAAAAATGAATGCCTGATAATAATTGTTCTCTGCCATGGGTAATATCTTCCCTTTGAAATTAAAAGAAGGGAAATAGCATATCTCCATATTTCTGTTATGAATGTGGGGAGGGGAAAATTCATAAAACACAGATACTTTTATTAGAGATTCATACAAAACAACATAGTGAATATGCGACTGCTTTTTGCAGAACCTAAGCTCCTTTGCTGGCTTAGACTGACTATGAAGTGATTTGTGCACACAACTTGTAAAAAGAGAATTAGATATCTTGATATTTTTAACAAGATAGAGCAGTACCAGACTTAACTCTGGTTACAAAAGCCATTTGTCCCTGTTGGGATGCAAAGACAGTTTTGAAGGGGGAGATTAAGTGGGTGACTCAGAGCCTCTTCCTTTCTACAGCCAGTCACACCAGGGCAGTGTGATTTCAGAGATTTTTCCCTGTGAAAACAAAGGGACAAATGCTTGGACATTTTATCATGTTTCATTCTTTCCCAGTCCCAGTCTATCCTCATGGTAAATTTGTGATGACAGTAATGCAGGCATATTATTGCTATTTATCCAAGAAACACCAGGCCTGGTGAGGTTGTTTCTCTTGACTGAATTCAGGGAATTGTTAAGGAGTGGAAATTGTACTAGAACCAGGAATGTTTAGATGGCCAAAGAAAATATAAGAAAAGAATAGGACCTCAGATCTCATATTCCAAGGTCTGCGTTAGGATATATGAAGTGTAGAAACAAGCAGAGGAAGAAGAAACTATCCCAGAACATCAAAACTAACTCCTAGATTTGTGGAGAAAATGTCTTATTTTAAGTTTTTCAGAAATAGAGCCTAATATAAATATTTTAATATGAGAAATTTAATTGGGGCTGGTGATTCTAGAAAAACCAGTTGGAGAGTGGGAAATTAAGCAAGGGAAGAAAAGTTGGTCAATAATGGGTACATGATCAAGGCCATTACCACTGTTACTGGAGCTTAATTCTATGGGGAATGCCCTAGGATTCTACGTAGAAAATGCACTTCACAGTTTGCTGCATGAGTGAGGGTTAAGAGTTGCTGTAGAGATGGCTATAAAGGGGAACTGATTGTTCAGCACTTATAGACAGGTTTGTGCAGGTTCCACCTTGCAGAGAAAGCCTGCAGACACTGGAAAATTGGGTGGTTTTCACTTCAATGATAAGATCATAAGAGATGTGGGTGGGTACAGACAGGTCTACTACTTCATATTTCAACAAAGGTCAAGAGTGGGAGGGAAGGACTGAAAGAGTAGGCATAGAAAATTCTAGCCCTTTGATGTAATTAGTATTATAATTAAGGTAGTTTTCTTATCATCAGTGGTAATATCAGAAGACCTCTTTTAAAATTTGTTATTGAACCTTTGTTGAAAGATTTGTTGAAATGAACCTCCCTTCTCCATCTTTCTTAACTCTTGGCAACCACAGATCTGTTCTCCATTTTTATAACTCTGTCATTTAAAAATGTTATACAAATGTAACTATACAGTATGAACCTTTGGGATTAGATTTTTAAAAATAAGCATAATTCTCTGATGTAGGTAGAGCACAGGAGGTTTATCTCGGTGCAGCAGCTGGTGCAATGCTGTGAGTACACTCCAGCAATTCAGATCTTTCTGGCAAACCAGGAAGATGGCAATGCCCGCCTGAGCCCCTTCCACAGCCATCTACACAGTACCCCGACCTTTACGCTCATTGGCTCCCTAAGAAGATGTTCCATGATTGGCCACCTCTGCTATAAATACTGCTGTACTTCCTAAATAAAATTAGACCTGTGTCACAGAACCTGGTCTCCGGAGTTGTGCATGCAAGCGTCCTAGTGCTTAGGGGCTTTGTCGTCCTCACCCCTGCTTCACTCTGTAAATTCATTCAAAGGAATATTGCATTTATCAAGAGTTCATTCTTTTTTATTGGTAAGTAGTATTCTATGGTCTATAGGTAACACTGTTTAATCATTCAGTTATTGAAAGACATCTGGGATTTGTTGAGTTTCCAGAATTCTGCTTCTCACTAGGATCTGAGAGTTTTAGATATGTGGAACCAATGACAAACAGATTTTACTTTTTTTCTGCCAGGGCTGGTCTATCTGACTTGTGTGAACGCATTATATGACTTTAGAGATACTGAAAAGGGTCCTACTACCATACATGTTCTCATGCTTGCTGATGACTGAAAAATTTTAAGAGAAAATTTATTTTATTTTATGATTAAAAAGAAACAGCTTGAAATGCAAAGCAATTATGGGAAAAATCCACTTGGCAGGTTTTAATCTTGGAGAAAGCAATAATACAGACATCTCTCAATTTCGCTTCTGTGAACAGCGACCCATTATCTCTGCATTCCCCATGTTCCTCTCTATTAACACATACTACACGAAAACCCCATCACCAGACCAACCTTCAAAATATTCAAAATCATAGAAACTTGCTTTTTAAAATTTCAACATGGACGTGCGACATAAAGAAAACATACAGATCTGAATTGTTCTGGTAGAAGCGAGATAGCTTTGGGGGAGATTCAAGCCAGACTCATTTTTCTCTGCCAACAGTTTGTAAACTGTTCTAACCCAAGTCCCCCTGAAAAAATATGTGGAGCGATTGCCTGAGGGGAGAGGAAATACTCAAGTAAGATAATCTCCTTTTTCTTAGAATTACATAAATTTGAAAATCTGGACATGGGAGCCTACTCAAAATTACTGATAATGTCACTGTCTGATAACGTTGGAACAAAAATAAAACAGAATGCCATGCAGGACTGGAGAAGGAGAATGTCTCTGTAGAAATTGTGTTGCTATCACTGTGATCAAAGTTACGCTACAAATCCAAGTTTCCACAGCAAGCACGGAGTTTTCTCGGTGGGCCTCAGTCCTCTCTCTTTCCCTACCGTTGTTGCTGTCCTTCTGCACCACAGTGGATCCAGTGACTTTCAGGTCACCACAATCTATTTTAGGAGGGGAGATTTTGAGGAATCACTGGAGCTGAAGTTTTAGTAATCATCACGATATAAATGTGTACAGCACATGTAATACAAACCTAGAAGCAATACAAAAATAGATGTGATGATAGGTTGGTGAGGTTGTGGCATTGTCTTTCTCTATGAGTTTTGAAAATAATATTCAAATTTAGAGTTTAGAGCTTAGCAAATTGTACATCTATGGCTTTGATAAGAGAAGATGCGACTGTAATTTCAGTTCGTCTAGTTCACTCCCCTTCCAGAGAGATGGGAACACGTGATTTACTGTGGAAGAGGGGCCTTCGGTCCATCTCGCCACATTCCTCCCTCACCACAGAGCAGTAAGAAAATTTTCAATCTAGACTCAATCATTGTAAAAGACAAAGAAAGAGGGGATAGTTCTGGCATGATGGGAAGGGTCTTGTACTTTAGGCAGGATGTTTATGTTCAATCCCTGGTTCTGGAATTAGGTCCTAACAATGCAATTTTGAACAAATCACTGCGTATCTCTAACTACAATTTCCTCTTTTACAGATGAGAATATTTCCCCCGAAAGGGGCATTGTTAGGTGCGTCAAAGCTGCATCTGCAGGTCTCACTTTAGAGGAGAGCAGTTTCCTGCATGAAACTGAACAGCTATTTGCTCTGCATGGAATTAATCTCTGGGCATTACTGATAAAAACAACAACAACACATTGGTTCCTGAATCTGACCAAGCGTGGATGTTTAAAATCAGAGATGTAGACCCATTCCAAACTAAGTGAACCAGAATTTCCACCGGGAAGATCCAAGTCTTAGTATCTTAGGAAAGCTCTCCAAGGTGATTTGGATGATTGGCCAAATTTAGGGGGACCAGGGCTTTTCAAACTTTAAAGTGCATGTGAGTCACCCAGGGCTCTTGTTAAAATGGACATTCTTATTCAGTAGACCTGAGGTGGGTGCTGAAACTCAGCATTTTTAAAAAATGTATTTTTATTGATTTCAGAGAGGAAGAGAGAGGGAGAGAGAGATAGAAACATCAATGATGAGAAAGGATCATTGATCCGCTGCCTCCTGTAGGTCTCACACTGGGGATTGAGCCTACAACCAGGGCATGTGCCCTGACCAGGAATTTAACTGCCATCTCCTGCTTCATAGGTCGAACCTCCTGCCTCATCAGTGATGCACAACCACTGAGCCATGCCTGCTGGCCCAAACTAAGCATTCTTAAAGAGCTCCCAGGGTCTGCAGATGCTGTGGGTTGGAGCAGGAGCACCACTCTTTAGGTAGCAGGGTTGAGACCTCCTTGGGGTCGTCTTCTCTTTGAGAGAATAGGCCACACACTCCCAAGGAGATTCTATCTAGGAAAAGAGAAAGATGGTGCACCTCAGAGACCCTTCAGTTTGTAATTCTATTGGCAAAAGGACCATAAATTGTTTCTGCCAGGACTGAAATATAAAGGGCTGAATGTGTACTTAAAATGTCACCTCCCAGAAGGCATTAAAAGAGAGAAGGCGGTTGATCAAGTATTATTTCTCGTTTTTATGAGATATTCTGAAAGCAAGAGGCAGGAGTCCGTTCTTGTTTTGCATGTCAATGCATGGGATAACTTGGTTATTATCCTATAAATATTTAGAATCATTTCAGACAATGGTCTGGGTAATAGACCGCATTTTTTTATTAGAAGATTTCTTCAACAATGAAAACTTACTGGGAAATTCTGTGTTTAAGCATGTAAATTCAGGCCGCTCATAAATAGTAAAATGGGGTTAGAAAACATTTTTGAGAATTCAAACAAGCTTCTAACTTTTTAAATTAAGTAAACATAAAAAGCAATCTCATTTTGATAAATTTATCTGGTAGAACCAACAGCAGAATATTTGATAAATTTTTCCCCTTGAGGAAATGCTAATAGAAGAATAATTTTCCCAAAACCACACTGGTAAGTGGAAAAAATAGGATTAGAACACTAGTCAATTTGAATTATTCTATTTTATATCAAACTTATTTGGTAAATATTTTTTAAAGTTTATATTTTAGGATTGTTTATTTCTATTTAAATTTTTCTTAACAGCAACTGTTTTGAGGTGAGGAATAGAGTAAAAATGTCTTTAATCTACTATCTCTAGTTATAGGTGAAGGGTGCAATTTCACCTCATTACCTCTAGTTTGCCAAATACCAGAGATGGTGTTATTTTAGAAGTTAAAAGGGTATAGGTTTTGGATCCAGACTGCATTGGCTTTATTTATTCTTCCACTAGCTTTTGATTATTCAATCCTGTATAATAAAAGCCTCACATGATGACTGCCACAAGACAGCCGCCACAAGATGGCCACATGCCTAGCAAAGGCAGGGCCCAGTGGCTGCTCTGCATGGTGAGGCCTGGGGGTCCCGTTGCTCTGCATGGCACAGAGGAGGCTGGTCCTAGTGAAGGAGGCAGGTCACGGCAGGGGAGGGCAGTTGGGGGTGATCAGACTGGCAGGGGAGGGCAGTGAGGGAGATCAGGCCAGCAGGGGAGCGGTTAGAGGGTGATCAGGCTGGTAGGAAAAAGTGACTAGGGGCAGGTAGGTGAGTGGTTAGGAGCCAGCAGTCCTGGATTGTGAGAAGGATGTCCGACTGCAGGTTTAAAACATCCCCCAATATGTCCCAGATTGGAGAGGATGCAGGCCAGGTTGAGGGACAACCTCCCCCATGCATGAATTTTGTGCACCAGGCCTCTAGTCATATTAAAATATAATCACTATGGTGATGATTAAACACTAAGACTATACCCTTTATGATTTTTGGAATATATAAAATCTATATATTATTAATGATAGTTAATTAAAGTAGCATTTTTACTACTAAAGACCCTTGTTCTTTGCCTATTTTAGGTGAAGTAAGAATATTTGCTGTTCAACTTCTAATTTTATTTAGGTCTCATCTCAGACCTACTATTTGTATAACCTTGAGAAGTTACTTTATGTCCCTATGCCTCAGTTCCTCCATCTGAAGAATGAACATGATATTTTTTACTTTGTTCTGAGGAATAAATATGTTAATATAAATTAAGTGTTGGGGACAGCATCATAATTAGTCAACTCTCAGTTATTATCTTGAGTTTGATGAGTAAATATCTGAACTAGTGAAAATATGTTGTTACAATAATGCTTTACTAACATTCTCTTCACTAGAGTTCAAAGACACTATGAAATGGGTTGATTCTAGACCTTTTAATGGATTAAGGATTAAAGCTATTGAAAGACTTAAAGGCTTTGGTCATTGAAAGACTTCTAAGGAATTTTATTGTCCTTGAGCATTTGCTATAGGTCTGGCAGTGTATTTAGTTCCAATATCATTTTTTTTATTCCCCAGAACTCTAGGATGTATTATTTCCCTATTGTATAGGGAATGCTTTTCACACTGTAATATTGAGAAGATTTAGAGAAGAATCACTTATATAGTTTCTTTTTCACATTTGTTTAAGTGTTAATGTTATTTATTATACTGGATTATTGGTTTTACGTATGGGATACTAAAATGTTTCCACTAAGCTACCTATGCTCCCAGCTTTTGCCCCAACTTCATTCTCATTTTTTACCCTTTCAGGCAACAACTGTTACAGCCTACTAGTCTAAATACAGTTTCCTAGGCTAAATGTATTGCAAGCTTCCCAAATATTTTTACTTTGTGGTGGAACACAAACCAAGCCTAGTTTGACTGCAGGTGTTTAAACTCGTGGGTCTTGGCAGAATTAACAAATTCTTGCTTCGTGCAGAATAAGCCAAATGTTTGGGACTCTGCCCCTTGGGTAGGATTGTGGTTTAGGAAACTCAAAACCTATAAAGATGGCCACCTGCCAACTCTTTGAGGTAGAGTCTTTGAGCATCTCTATGGAACCTCTGTTGGCCAGCTTCATGACTCCAGTTGGCTGCCTGAAAAATAAGTGAACAAATGGTTAACAGGCTATGCTAGTTACAAGTACTTTAGATGGCTTGTGCTGGTCGAATAAGTAAATGCATGGAAACTTGCCACAGAATATTGTGAATGCCTTCTCAGTTTGGACTATTGTGAGAGAGAATATTTGAAATATATCTTGGCAACAATACCAATGTATACCTGGGATTTGTAAAGTTCTTATTCTTATCTGATTCAATGCTTCAGTATAATGATGTCATTACCTGGGTTCCTAGTTATTAATTTACAGTCAATTTTATATCTCCTGTCACCCTTTAAAGATTACATTGTAATTTTAGAAATATAAAATCATTCAAGTATGCTAAGTATCTCTTATTTATAAATTTATAATATCAGTGTTTAAGTAGAAAAATCTGGCCATCATCCTATATAATAAAGAGGTAATATGCAAATTGACCATCATGCCCTCACACAAAATGGCTGCCCCCATGTGGGCACAAGATGGCCACCCCTATGTGGTCAAAAGATGGCCACCACAAGATGGCCAGCAGGGGAGGGCAGTTAGGGGTGACCAGATCTGCAGGAAAGCACAGTTGAGGATGACCAGGCCAGCAGGGGAGAGCAGCTGGGGGCAATCAGGCCAGCAGGGGAGCACTTAGGTATTGATCAGGCTGGCAGGGGAGTGGTTAGGGGGTGATCAGGCTGGCAGGAAAAAGCGGTTAGAGGCAATTAGGCAAGCAGGCAGGCAAGTAGTTGGGAGTCAGCAGTCCAGGATTGTGAGAGGGATGTCCAACTGCCAGGATTGGGCCTAAACCAGCAGTCAGAGATCTACTGAGGGGCCCAGATTGGAGAGGGTTCAGGCTGGGTTGAGGGACAACCCCCCCCCCCCATGCACAAATTTCATGCATCGGGCCTCTAGTCAGTTTATAATTTAGATAACAAGGTAACATAAAATATGGACACTAAACAGGGAAGTAAAAGCATTCAATGTCACACATTTCAAAGACAAGACATATATGATCAGATAAGGCTCCAAGGTAAAGGAATGGCTTGAAAGGTGAGCTTTGAAGAGAATGTTTTATGGGTTTGGTGAGATTATTGTCACATGGGAATGACATAGACAATGGTATTGTCACAGGAATAAATTAGGTATGATCACAAACAGTAAGTAGATATGTCAGCTGGAGGAAAGATTTGTGTTCAATTTTTTAGATTTCTTTTAAGAAAAATCTATTTATAAATATACTTTCCCTACTGATCTTTTTCACTAACACAGCCATTTTGAAGTTCCCTTTCTGATAATGTACTTACTTCAAGAGCATATCTCTTATTCTAATTTTGTCACCGAATGTTTATAATACTAGTGCTGATTTCTGGGATTGTTTTTTGTGTGGTAGTGGTGGAAGGCTGAAGACCACATTTTCACTAGTCACTGTTGATCATTAACTTACTTTTGTGTTTTTATCACATTAATGATGCTAAAGAGCTCATCCTTTATTCCCACAAAGGGCTGCTTCATTTTCTTTACTGCTAAACTATGAGTCTCTTGTATGAACTCACATGTGCCATTTTTTTTTTTAGCTCTTTCTACTTTTAATAGTTTGGTAGAGGTGGGTAGGTGGGTATAAGGATTTAAAATAATCCTTAGAATTCTAAAGATGGGTCCAACTTTCTGCCCTCTCAAAATAAGAATAATAGGGATTTGATCAGTTCAGCACTTCTTCCAGCCCAAAGTATCAATATGACATTATGATTAAGGGTACAAATTCTGGGGCCAAGTTGCCTTAGTTTGTATTCTGGCTTCACCATTTTCTAGCACAGTTGCCTTGGCTAAGATATTTAGCTTCTCAATGCATCTGAAATTTTATCTGTAACATGGAAATGATGATACATATCTACTTTGTTGATTTGTTCTGAGAGAATCAAATCATCCATACCTTTTAAAAAGTGCTAGGCACAAAGTAAGAGCATAAATTGTTATATAATTACATGGTTTTATTTTCTCATGTATTTCCTACCACTGAAAATCTACTACTATGTAGGATCAACATAATTGCCAAAACTCTAAATGAACCTTGAAATCCTTTACATGTTTGCTTATTTTAAAAACTCTACCCTATTATGGAACCGTGGTAGTTTTACCTTGCTCTGGATGGACTGTGTGCCCTTAGCATCAGCTATCATCTAAATGTGTGTTCTACTGGTCACCAAGGCTTGCTGCTCTGTAAGAGTTTCAGGGGTCACCTTGCTTCCCCACTTTAGAGAAAGCAAAGAAGAGTTTTCTCCTCTTTCATCTCCCCTCCCCCCTCCCCACCCTGCCACACACAGACATGTTGGTACTGATTTATCTTCAGGAGAATATAGAAAGAAAACATGAATAAGGACTTTTAGTCTTCTACATTTGAACTTTTGGACTCAACTTTAAACAAATTTGACATATGTTAGCCATATGTTTAAATGTCAGCCAAGTATTCAGCCAAGTCTAATAGTCAAAGTAAGCTGCAAAGTTTAGAATGGCAGTAGAAAATTCTATTTTTGTTCAGAGCTGGGCTCACACAGTGGAATTTTATGTTGTATGATTTGAAGGGACAGCCTTTTCCTTTGTCCATAGAAGATTCCCCTTTGCCTTTTTGTTCTCTATGTCTCTTCCTTTACTAATTATTTGTGAGGAAAATGACAAAGACTTGCCTGTCAAAACAAATTAGATTACTTTTTGTCCAGGGGGACTAATGAAAACAACCAGTATATTAGAACACTTAAAACACTTTAGTTGAGTGAAAGGAGAGAGAGAGAGAGAGAGAGAGAGAGAGAGAGAGAGAGAGAGAGAGAGAGAGAGAGAGAGAGAGGAGGTTCTGAATTAATCTTTGCCCATATGATTTTTTTGTTCAGAGTTTCTATTTTCACTTATTTCCAAAATTTGTTGAAGGCAGATTGGGTCAGTACAGGTCTCATGTTATCTAGCAAATAATGGTCACCTTTAAAAAAATGAAGCCATCAAGACTAAGAACCAAACAATATTAGCTATATCCAAGGACAAGCTATTTCCCTTTGAGAAATGATCCAACACATAAAGTCCATGATACTGAAATGAAAAATACTCACTTAATGGAAAAGAAGGGTAGAGTCACTACCCACTATTTAAGTTTAAATGATCCCTTTGTTCCTTCAAAAGTGATGTCCTTTGTTTCTCTCCTTCTTGTTGCCAAATAAGTGCAAGATGGAAGTGGAAACCAGAACGGTGAGCTGAGGGTTTTTCCCCAGGATCCTGTCTCCAGACACTGAAGAAGGAGATACGAAGACCAAAAGATTTAAGTAAAAGTGTGGACAATTTATTACAAGTAGATTCAGATTCACCACACGGGGAGGAGGGCCCAGTAATGGGCTGCCACCCCTTAAAGCCTTGTAGTCCAGGGGTATATATTTGCTACCATCCTGCTTCTATATCTATCCGTGTCATCACCTGATTGATTCCCTCAATTGTTCTTGCCCAGCAACGGACCTGAACTTTCCCTGTTTCTATGTGTTCTTTCTATGCTGAACTCTCTGTTTCTGTGTCAGTACACCTTATTGTTGCAGGCCCTCCCTTGTTTTCCCATGCTTCTTGCTTGAGTCCAGAAACATTTTATTATTTCTGCATGGTTGGTTTCTGTGACTAGGCTGCTCAAACTGCCCTGTCGGCCCCTGCCTTTGTTTCCCCCTGGACTCTAGCCCTGTCTGCCTGCTTTTCAAATTAACCCTCTCAGAAGGAAATTAAAAAAGTATCTGCAAAACACCCTGAGGCCAGCTGTGAGACTGGCTTGACCAAATGTCATTATTCAAAACATTTCATCTCATTTATTCTTACTTGTGCCAATAATTAACAATAGCAACATACTAAACTTTCCTTGTTTCATTTAGCCTTTGGAAGCATTAATATTTGGATATATCTGTTAATTTACAATGTACCCATTAGTCTTATCCCTAACAAGTCTTTTGGGGTCTCAGGACTTTTTAAAAAATATATTTTATTATTTTTTTTACATAGAGGAAGGAAGAGGGATAGAGAGTTAGAAACATCAATGAGATAGAAACATCGCTCAGCTGCCTGCTGTACACCCTCTACTGGGAATGTGCCCCAAACCAAGGTGCATGCCCTTGAATCTTAGCTGTTGTAAATTGTGCTGCTATGAACATAGGGGTGTATATATTATTTTTCAATTGGTGTTTTGGGCTTCTTAGGAGGTATTCCTAGAAGTGGGATTACTGGGTCAAATGTGAGTTCCATTTTTAATTTTTTGAGGAAACTCCATAGTGTTTTCCACAGTGGTTGCACCAGTCTGCATTCCCTTTGAATCGTTATGTTTATATGAAGGCAGACGAGCTTTTTAGGCCTTTGGCTACATATGATGCCTCAGCCATAGAGAGAAATACTTCTATACATAGGTGACTGACTCCATTAGGGCTGATAAAGCCAAGATATCATAGGAGGTTGGCTTTACTTTAGGGCTATGAATTCATTATGGAAGGAAATAGGGTAGACTGAAACTCTATAGATTAAAAACTTAATTCAGTCATGGATGTGGGGAAAAACAACAACAACCACCAAAAAAACCACATACCAAACTATCAGCAAACCATGGGTCTTGACATTTGCCTAACTTAGGTTCAAGTCTTGCCTCTGTCATTAATAGATGTGTAACTTTGGGCAAGTTACTTAAACATTAATGCCAGTCTCTCTCCTGTAAATGGGGATATGAAAACATTCCTCAAGGGTAGTACAAGGAGGTGAATAAAATAAATCATATGAAATGTAAGTGGATTGTAGACCATCAGTAAACAATAGTTACTAGCATTAAGATTACAAATTTCTAAATTCTTCTTAATCTACTTACTACCATCATCACGATGATTCTCCAAGTTCCTGCTTGCTTTTTTACCCAGACAATTGATTAATTAGATCTCATTATTTTGAAAATGCAAAAAAAACAAACAAACCCTGACTCAAACTATTTTTGTCAGCCTTCTTTTTGTGTAAGTTGTTCTATATTGCCAACATAAAGATACTTAATATTCAATTAGAATTATCCAAAACACTTTGCTCTGTAAAATAGTCATTGGAAGTATTGTATCATTGACTTTGGACATCTAATCATTTATCTTATTTTAACTTAATAAGTTGGTTAATATTTCTGTTAGAATCTTTATTCGATAGCTGTTGGTTTCCTAAATTCACAAGATGGCCCATGACATTGGAAAAAAA
>PVJC01045315.1:0-13755 GCA_004026665.1 Murina feae | reverse complement strand
CCTCAAAAATTGTCAGTCCACTCCCTTTCTCTGCCTCTGATTCCATTCTATTCTCAAAGGATACCTTTCAGCATTTCATATAATACTGGTTGGGTGGTGATGAACTCTTTTAGCTTTTTCTTGTCTGTGAAGGTCTTTATCCGACCCTCAATTCTAAACGATAGCTTTGCTGGGTAAAGTAATTTTGGCTGTAGGTTCTGAATGTCCTCTTTTGAAAAGTGTCTATTTAGGACCTTTGCCCAGTTTTTGATTGGATTGTTTATCTTCCTTTTGTTAAGTTGTATGAGTTCCCTATAAATGTTGGAGATTAAACCTTTAGCGGTGATAACATTGGCAAATATGTTCTCCCATGCAGTGGGCTTTCTTGTTTTGTTGATGGTTTCTTTTGCTGTGCAGAAGATTTTTATTTTGATATAGTCTCATTTGTTTATTTTCTCTTTAGTTTCCAATGCCCTAGGAGCTGTATCCGTGAAGGAATTGCTATGGTACATGTCTGAGATTTTGTTGCCTTTAAATTCCTCTAGTATTTTTATGGTTTCCCATCTTACATTTAAGTCCTTTATCCATTTTGAGTTTATTTTTGTGTATGGTGTAAGTTGGTGGTCTGGTTTCATTTTTATTTGCATATATCTGTCCAATTTTCCCAACACCATTTATTGAAGAGACTGTTTTGACTCCATTGTATGTTCTTGCCTCCTTTGTCAAATATTAATTGAGCATATTGGTTCGAGTCGATTTCTGGGTTCTCTATTCTATTCCATTGATCTATATGTCTGTTGTGCCAGCACCAGGCAGTTTTGAGAACAGTGGCTTTGTAATACAGCTTGATATCTGGTATTGTGATCCCACCTACTTTGTTCTTCTTTCTCAGAATTGCTGCAGCTCTTTGGGGTCTTTTTAAAAAAAAATTTATCTTTATTGTTCAGATTATTACAGTTGTTCCTCTTTTCCCCCCATAGCTCCCCTCCTCCCATTTCCCACCCCACCCTCTGTCCCCAACCCCCCGCTGTCCTCATCCACAGGTGTATGATCATTGTCCATTCTCTTCCCGCACCCCCAACACCCTTCACCCCCGAAAATTGTTAGTCCACTACCTTTCTATGCCTCTGATTCTATTCTATTCACCAGTTTATTCTGTTCATCAGACTTTTCTTATTCACTTGATTTTTAGGTTCACTTGTTGATAGACGTGTATTTGTTGTTCATAATTTTTATCTTTACTTTTTCTTCATCCTCTTCTCAAAAGATACCTTTTAGCATTTCATATAATACTGGTTGGGTGGTGATGAACTCCTGTAGCTTTTTTTTTGTCTGTGAAGCTCTTTATCTGACCTTCAATTCTGAATCATAGCCTTGCTGGGTAAAGTAATTTTGGTTGTAGGTTCTTGCTGTTCATCACTTTGAATATTTCTTGCCACTCCCTTCTGGCCTGCAAAGTTTCTGTTGAGAAATCAGCTGATAGTCGAATGGGTTCCCCCTTGTAGGTAACTGACTGCTTTTCTCTTGCAGCTTTTAAGATCTCTCCTTGTCTTTTGCTCTTGGCATTTTAATTATGATATGTCTTGGTGTGGACCTTCTTAGGTTCCTTTTGTTTGGAGTTCTCTGCGCTTCCTGGACTTGGAAGTCTATTTCTTTCACCAGGTAGGGGAAGTTTTCTGTCATTATTTCTTCAAATAGGTTTTCAATATCTTGCTCTTTCTCTTCTTCTGGCACCCCTATAATTCTGATGTTGGTACGCTTGAAGTTGTCCCAGAGACTCCTTACACTATCTTCATACTTTTTGATTTTTTTTTTCTTTTGGCTTTTTTGGCTGGGTGGGTTTTGCTTCTTCATATTTCATACCTTTGACTTGATTCTTACGATCCTCTTGTCTGCTGTTGGATCTCTGTATATTATTCTTTATTTCAGTCAGTGTATGCTTAATTTCTAGCTGGTTCTTTTTCATATGCTCGAGGGTCTCACTAAATTTATCAGCAGTCTTTAGAAAATTCTTGAAAAACCTGATAACCGGTTTTGAACTCTATATCCAGTTGTTTGCGTTCCTCCATTTCTGTCTTTTGTGATCTGTTTCTTAGTCTCTGCATTTTGGCTTTCTGTGCTAGGTGTCCTATATAGGGCCTAGTGATTCAGCCTCCCCAATCACCTGGGGTAGACACTCTTGTTGTACGCCTTTGAAGGCTGGGTGCACAGTCTTGTAGTTATCACTGGGAGGTATCACTGGGGAGAAATGACCTGCAGGCCTTTCTCCTCGTTGTTTGGAGTTTGGATCTATTGGAGTTCTGTCTCAGCTGCAGACCCTTAGGTTATGCTGCAGGCAGGCCGGCGCACAGCTTGGGTGGGGTGATAGGTGGGGTGGGGCGGGGTCTCAGAATCACCAGGGGTGGAGCGACTCACAATGGCTTCTCCTCTGCTGATGCCGCAGTTTCTACCGGGTTTGGCGTCTCCAAGTCCTGGGGTCTGCGCAGGAATCTCAGTCCCCGAATCTCCGCGTCAGTGATCGCTGTGAATAGCACTGCTAGAACGCCACTGGTCTTCTGCAGTCCCGCTGCCCTACAGCCCGTGTCGCATTGAGTGCAAACTGGGAGTTTATAATCTCCTTCCAAGCCGCGGACCCGAGCGCAGCCACTCTTTTACCCGCACCACCGCCTCTGTTTCGCGCATCCGTACCTTTCAGTTTGGTCGCTGGGAACTTCTATTCAGTCTCAATGCACTCCTTCTCTTGCCTTCTGGTTGTAAAGCTTCCCCTCCCTTGGTTCTGGAGGATGGCCTTTTATCTGTGTAGTTACATTTCTATAATGTAGGTGTGGAGGCTGCACATTTAGGTATATACCTCATGCCGCCATCTTGGTTTTCCTCTTTTTTTATTCCAGATGAATTTTTGGAGAGTTCGTTCTAGGTCTGTGAAATATGCCGTTGGTATTTTAATGGGAAGTGCGTTGAATCTATAGATTGCTTTGGGTAGTAAGGACATTTTAATGATATTGATTCTACCAATCCATGAACATAGTATGTTCTTCCATTTGTTTATGTCTTCCTCTATCTCTTTTGTCAACGTCCTGTAGTTTTCTGAGTAGAGTTCTTTTACCTCTTTAGTTAAGTTTAAGTATCTTAATTTTTTTAGTGTGATGGTAAATGGGATTGCTTTTTTAGTCTCTTTTCTGTAAGTTCACTTTTGGTGTATAGAAATGCCATAGGTTTTTTTGGCATTAATTTTGTATCCTGCTACATTGCTGAATTCATTTAGTAAGTCTAATAATTTTTTGATGGAGTCTTTAGGGTTTCTTTATGTACACTATCATGTCATCTGCAAATAAGGACAGTTTTACTTCTTCTTTTCCAATTTGGATGCCTTTTATTTCTTCTTGTCTAATTGCAATGGCTAATACTTCCAGTACTATGTCGAACAGGAGTGGTGAGAGTGGGCATCCCTGTCTTCTTCCTGTTCTTAAGGGAAATGGTTTTAGATTTTGCCCATTGAGTATGATGTTGGCTGTGGGTTTGTCATATAAGGTTTTTATTATGTTGAAGTATGATCCTTCTATTCCCACCTTGCTGAGAGTTTTTATCAAAAATGGGTGTTGGATTTTGTCAAATGTTTTTTCTGCATCAATTGATACGACTATGTGTTTTTTCTCTCTCAATTTGTTTATGTGATGTATCACATTTATTGATTTGCGGATGTTGTACCATCCTTGCATCCCTGGGATAAATCCTACTTGGTATATGATTTTTCTGATGTACTGCCGGATCCGATTTGCTAAGATTTTGTTAAAGATTTTGGCATCTGTGTTCACATTTTGATATTTTTTAGATTTTGATATATAGCTTTGAAGTTTTCTCTGAAATTAAAACTTGCCCTTGCCCACCAGGTCTCATCAGTAGAGTATCCTCTTTGCCTTATGCTAATGTACACTCAAGCCAGTTAGGTAATTGAATATCTCATTATTTTTATATTTTTATTTTAATATATTTATATTTTAATTGTTGATACTATTACAGATGTCAACCATTCCCTTCCCCCCTCTTCCCTCTTTCTCCCAATCCCTACCCACCTCTCCCTGTCTTCATCACCCTATTGCCTGTGTCCATAAGGCTATGCATATCTAATCTAATAAAAGTAATATGCACTCTAAGACACCCAAGCCACACCAGCCAAGCCACGCCCACCAGCCAATCAGAGTGGCTGTATTCAAATTAACCCAGCCAAGATGGTGGCCAGCAGCCACGGAGCTGGAACAAGCAGGAGGCTTGCCCCAGTGATGTAGCAAGCTAAGGTTCTTGTGTGCCTAGGCTGGATGTGGCCTCCGCTCCAGGCAACAAAGTTTCAATTATAGGAGATAAATAAACCCCAGAGACTTGTTTCCAGACTTGGGCTCAAGGAAGTGCTGGGAGCCTGGGTTGTCAGGGGCAACCTGACCTGGGTTCCGGTTAAAGCAACAAAGTTTCAGCGTTAGAAGTTAAATAAATTCCAGCCAGCCTTGCTGCAAACAGCCATCAGCCACTCACCTGGCTGGCCATATACCCCAGCAGGACCCCACTCCCTGAAGGGAATGTGGCCAGCCTGAAAACGGCCCGCAGTCCCTTATCCAGGCTGGCCAGGCACCCCAGCAGGGACTCCCTCCCTGAAGAGGATATGGCCAGCCTGCAAATGGCCCTAAGCCCCTCACCTAAGCAGGCCAGACACCCTAGGGGGGGACACCCACCTTGAAGGGACTGTGGCCAGCCTGCAAATAGCCATCAGCCACTCACCCAGGTTGGTCAGGCACCCGAGTGGGGCCCCCCACCCTGATCCGGGACACGTTTCAAGACAAACCAGCCAGCCCCCACCCATGCACCAGACCTCTAGCCTATACAATAAAAGGGTAATGTGCAAATTGACCCTAACAGCAGAACCACTGGGAATGACTGGTCACTATGACACCCACTGACCACCAGGGGGCAGATGCTCAATGCAGGAGCTGCCCCCTGGTGGTCAGTGCACTCCCACAGGAGGAGCTCTGCTCAGCCACAAACCAGGCTGACGGCTGCCAGCCCAGCAGTGGTGGCAGGAGTCTCTCCTGCCTCCTCAGCAGAGCTAAGGATGTCCGACTGCAGCTTAGGCCTGCTCCCCGCTGGCAAGTGGACATCCCTCAAGGGCTCCCAGATTGCTAGAGGGCACAGGCTGGGCTGAGGGACCCCATCCTCACCCGAGTGCACAAATTTTTGTGCACCGGGCCTCTAGTAACTACATAAGTTCTTTGATTTATCTCTCCTTGTTCCTCCAACTCCCACATGGAGGTATGTCATTCTGTTCCATGCTTCCCTGCTTCGTGTTCTCATTATTTAACTGGTTATTGGTAAGGTTGAACTTTGTGTTTATTAATTAGTTATTGGGGTTGTTTCTGGTGATTGAGTTACTTTCCTGTACATTCTTCACTTTTACTAGTATCTGTTTGTACATATTGATGAACGCACTGTATTCTGCTTGGTATAGTGGTACTTATTTAAGTGGTTGGTTTGCAGCCCTTAGGTCCCATCCTGCAGCCCTCATCACATTAATTTTCTAGTAGTTAGAAAGCATTAGCTCAAACAGACCTTTGCTAAAGGGTCTGTAAAGGCGTAAGGTGGAATATCAGGTAAGGAGGGACACTTGTTCTAGCAGTGAGTCTTATGGAATTGTCTTCAGGTTATAATAATGGTCAAAGCATCTTTGCAGAAAAATGGTTTTATTTATTTTTAAAAACATCTTTTTGTTGATTTTAGAGAGAGGGAGGGAGAGAAACATTGATCAGCTGCTTCCTTCATGTCCCCCAATGGGGATTGAACCTGGGCATGTACCCTGACTGGGAATGAAATTGCCTACCTTTTGGTGCATGGGACTACCTTCAACCAACTGAGCCACACCACCAGGGCAAAAATAATTTAAAAGGTTTTTCCATATCACATTTTGTTGAAAAAAATCTTATGTGTACTTTTATAATGTTTTTATATGTTACTAATAAACATTGAAGTTATGTTGGACTTAATTCTTGATTTGATTGAAGTCAGCATGTCTGATACATTCAGTCAAATGAGCAGAAGAAGAAAGACTGCAGAATTAAACGCTTTGATATCTGTGTCTATTGGAGATTTGAGTACCAGCCTGTCACTGTATTTTTAAAGTTTAGAGAAGGAAAGGGTAGAGCATCACATTGAAAGAGGTGCTGAAAGGAAATATTCCTTGAGGGACTGAAAGATTAAAAAATTTACTTATACTAGTATGTAGTCAAATTCTTTTCATAGCTTTGACAGGGAAAGACGTATTTCAGAAATCATAGTCTTGATGCAGTAACTTTTTTCTCTGCCAGTTGTTAGTTTCTTTTATGACTTTCTAGAAACTTGTAGTCACTGGGAGCCAGAACAGATTTACTCACAAATTATAATACACCAAATTAAGTTTATTTGTTTTATAAAATGTTTTTTTTTTTTCCCCAGAGAAGACTATAAGCCACTTATTTAAGAGTAATATTGGTCATGATTTATTTCATCATGAATAAATTAGAAAAATGGAGGCAGGATGAGAATATGTTGTTAAGTGAATTTTAGCTAACTGGCAATGTCCAAGTCATAGCAGATAGGTCATCCTGTGAGTAGATCCTGTTCTTTTTAATTTTTAAAAAAACATTTAGTTATAAATAAAGGTACATTCTATTGTCCTTCACTGAAGAAAAAAACAAAACCATTGAGTTGGAGGAAGACATGTAGAGTAGGCTCATGAAATATACAAGCCGATTGGAATAGCTGCCACATCAGGTCGCAGAAAATTATTTCCAGCCTCGCAGAAACCAACGGAAATCAGCGTGAAGAGCTGGACAGATTCCGGTGAAAACAGTCAGGGTTTCACTTGATTATAGGTGTGAGTTAATGATAGATTAAGCATGACTTTTTAAACAATATAATGCCTGTCCCCAGATGTCCACATTCTGAATTCTAGAACCTGTGTTTTGTTTAAAAAATATATTTTGATTTCTTACAGAGAGGAAAGGAGAGGGATAGAGAGTTAGAAACATCGATGAGAAAGAAACATTGATCAGCTGCCTCCTTCACAGTGACTACTGGGGATGTGCCTGCAACCAAGGTACATGCCCTTGACTGGAATCGAACCTGGGACCCTTCAGTCTGCAGGCCGATGCTCTATCCACTGAGCCAGACAGGTTAGGGCAAACCTGTGAGTGTTTGACATCGCAAAAGATGTGACTAAGTCAAGGAGGTGGGTTAATTATCCTGCATTGTCCTGATGAACCCAGTGTAACCCCAAGGGTCCGTCTGTGAGGCAGGCAGGAGAGTCCGTCGTGACAAGGGTCACGGAGCAGAGAAGACACCACAGTGCTGGAGGGGCCTGCAGGTGGAGGAGGGGGCTCTGAGCCAAGCAATGGGCGCCCTCTGGATGCCAAAAGGACAGGAAATAGATTCTTCCCCAGAACCTCCCGAATGCAGCCTTGCCAACACGTTACTTTAGTGAGAGTCTGGCCTCCAAAACTAGCAGATCCCATACCTCTTGTTTTCAGATGCAAAGTTGCCTCGATACTGCTGCATTTTCGATTTCTCTAGAGGCAGCATTTGGGTAGTAGATATAACACAGAAAATATAGTGACTTGTAACAAAATTCCACTTGGGCGTGGCACAGCTCTATTTACTGAGTCAGGTATATGTCAGGTATACTGGGCTCAGAGTTTTAGATACAGACTAGAGGCCTAGTGCACAAAATTTGTCCATGGGGGGGGTGGTCCCCTCTCAGCCCAGCCTGCCCCTCGCAATTTGCGACCCCTCAGGGATGTCCAACTGCCAGTTTAGGTCCGATCCCTCCTGCAATCCGGGACCGCTGGCTCCTAACCGCCTGCCTGCCTGCCTGCCTCATTGCCCCTAACTGCCTCTGCCTTGGCCCCTGCTGCAGTGGCTTCGTCGGGAAGGTGGTTTGGCTGTCCAGTCTAATTAGCATATTATGCTTTTATTATTATAGATTATCTCATTTAATCCCTAACAACATTAGGATGTGAATACTGTTCCCCTTTTCAGATTTTAGAAAGCCTTGAAGTTTAGAAAGATTAACTAGATTTATCCAAGTTTATACCATTAGTAAATAGAGTATCATGTTACTTTGAGGAACCCCAAACACTGAATTCTACAGGTGTCATGAGCTAAATATTCTCATGTCTTCTCTTTTTTTTTCTTTATTGATTAAGATATTACATATGTTTCCTTATCCTCCGGTTGCCCCCTCCCCACACACACACTCATGCCCTCACCCCCCTGGTGTCTATGCCCATTGGTTAGGCTTATATGCATGCATACAAGTCCTTTGGTTGATTTCTCCCCCTTACCCCCTTCCACCTTCCCTCTGAGGTTTAATGGTCTGATCGATGCTTCTCTGTCTATGGATCTGTTTTTATTCATCAGTTTATGTTGTTCATTATATTCCATAAATGAGTGAGATCATGTGATAGTTACCTTTCTCTGACTGGCTTATTTCGCTTAGCATCATGCTCTCCAGTTCCATCCAGCCTGTTGGCAAATGGTAAGAATTCCTTCTGTTTTACCGCAGTGTAGTATTCCATTGTGCAGATGGACCACAGGTTTTTAATCCCCTCATCTGATGGGCTCATGTCTTTTCTTGAAACATTTTTATTGATATAATTGATAAAAGGGATCATGACGAATGAGCCTTCACAATTTCTAGAATACTGAGTATATCAGGCTTCTATATGTCATGCAAGAGGACAGTGTTCATATTTAGATTTTCTAGTGACAAAGCAAAAGGTCAGATTCATGTCTGGTACTGGCAAGTATGTTTTTACTGCTCTACTCATGCCTCTGCCAGTAAGTGGGTGTTGGGCCTTTTGGGGCTGTAGCTGCTACGTCTGGAAGAGACGTAGCATAGTGTTTCTCTGGCTGCTTTGACACATTCGTTTTCATTGACAGGTGGCATTCATTGTGAGTGCAGGCTGTGGGGAGAGTGCTGCCCCTCATGACACTTATCAGGCACTTGCATATGGGTCACTCCATAGGCAGCACTGGTTCTGATGCCTATAAAGTAGAAACTGATACTTCCTTTTCCCTGTGAGGACACTGGTGCTTATAGAGGTTAAGTGATTTGCCCAGAATCATCACATGGTTGGGCCAGGTCTGTCTGATCTGTTCTGTAATACCACATTGTCTGGGGGTATTTTTGGGTTTTTTTATTAGCAGAGTTTGTTGGAATAATTAAGTTTTATAGTTTTCAAGCTTTACATATAAAGCTGATAGTTGTTTTTTTTTTTGTCGTAGGTTGTTGACTAAGATTAGATTTTGCTCAGAAAAAGCTAGAGTCTAAGTTGTCTCTGCGCCTGTTTGTAGTTTGTAGCTATGTGTGGCCTGAAGGTCATTGAAACGTATGAAGGTTCTTCTGACTTGGCAGTGCCTGCCTCCCCCACAGCTTGTGCATAAGAAACACATTCGTGGGTTCAGGACTCCGCACGTTGTCGAAAGTGACCAGCGGTTAGTTTGGGCTTAACAGTCAGTTCTAAAGCAAAATAATTCTTCTGAATAATCGCCTTTGCACATTTTTAACATGACCCCCCAGTAAGAGGTCGATCTTACTGAGACCTGGGTGCTTGTGCATGCATTCCACACCCACTAAGCTCATTTTTATAATCTAATATATTCTCTACCTGCAGTGTGAAAAATACTGCTCTAGGTTATCGCCAGGATTCTTTCTTTTTCCAACAAAATTGTGTGTAGTAGTAGTAGTAGTAGTAGTAGTAGTAGTAGTAGTAAAAATAGCTATCTACCATCTGCTTTGTGCCAGGTGCTGCATGAAGTGCTTTTATATGTATTGTTTGAATTAATTCTTTCAACCCTCATTTTACAGACAAAGAAATAATTTCCCAGCAGTGTTAGAGCCAGAATTTCCTAGGCAGTTGATTATTGAGCTTGTGTTCTGGTTGTTGCTCTAACAGAAATGTAGTGTTTTCAGAAATTCAGTCTTCATCATCTAAATCTCAGCCTGGCCAGCGTGGCTCAGTGGTTGAACCAGGAGATCATTGTTCTATTCCTGGTCGGGCACATGCTTGGGTTGTTTGCGCCCCAGTGCAGAGCATTCAGGAGGCAACAGATCAGTGATTCTCTCTCATCCTTAATGTTTCTACCTCTCTTTCCCACTCCCTTCCTCTCTCTGAAATTAATAAAAATATATTTTAAAAAAATAATAAAATAATTCTTAGATTACCACAAGGTTGTGGACTTCCTTTCTCAACCATCATAGGAGGCCTTGGCATAAGTTTTTATTTAACACTAGAGGCTCGGTGCATGAAAATTCATGCACTGGAGGGGGGTCCTTCAGCCCAGCCTGCCTCCTCTCACAATCTGGGAGCCCTCAGGGGCGGAAGGCGACCCTGCAATCAGGGGAAGGTGATGCCCCATCACACCTCTGCTGCTGCCACTGCCGGCAGCATAAGCCTCAGCCAGCCCTGGTTACCTGAGCCTTGGGTGGCCCTGGGTGGCTGGGCAGCTGCCATCCAAGGCTTGCCTGTGCCTGGGGCTGTTACTGGGGGCAGGGAGGCTGAGGGGACTGGAAGACTCCAGAGGCCAGCCTGCAGAGCGACCAGGCTGGGCTGGGGGCAGACCCGGCCTTTCTGTGCCTGCCTCTCAGACGGGGCTGAGAGGATTTGGTGCCACTGTCTTGTGGTTGTGGGTGCCACCATCTTTGAGGGTGAGGCAGTCAATTAGCATATTCCCTCAGTGGCTGTGGGCACTGCCATCTTTGCGATGGCATCAGGGTCAATTAGCATATTCCCTCATTAATAGGTAGGATTATTAAATTTCAGTCTCGCTCTAGATTCAGGTACATTCTCCCTAACTTGTTGCTAAGCTGGATACATCACTTTATCTCTGTGCACTTACTTTTTTTCAAAATATATTTTATTGATTTTTTAAAAAAATTTTTTACAGAGAGGAAGGGAGAGGGATGGAGAGTTAGAAACATAGATGAGAGAGAAACATCAATCAGCTGCCTCCTGCACACCCTCTACTAGGGATGTGCCCGCAGCCAAGGTACATGCCCTTGACTGGAATCGAACCTGGGACCCTTGAGTCTGCAGGCCAACACTCTATCCACTGAGCCAAACCGGTTAGGGCCATGCACTTACTTTTCTTTCTTCCCCCCTTATTGAAGATTTAATCTTTTTGAACTTTAAGATATTAACAAATATGAGACCTAGGGTACAATTCTGTTCTGAAGATAGTGTTTTTTGTTTTTCGTTTTTTTTTTTTTAATAAATCTTTGTTCAGATTATTACAGATGTTCCTTTTTTTTTAACCCCCATAGCTCCCCTCCACCTGGTTCCCCCCACACCCCGTGCCCTTACCCCCACCACTGTCTTCATCCATAGATGTAAGATTTTTGTCCAGTCTCTTCCCATACCCTTCACACCCCCTTCCCCCTGAGAATTGTCAATCTATTCTCTTTCTATGCCCTTCTATTCTATTCACCAGTTTATTCTGTTCAGATATTTCTATTGACTTAATTGTGATATTCACTGGTTAATAGATATGTATTTGTTGTCACTTTGTTGTTCATGATTTTTATCTGTACCTTTTTCTTCTTCCTCCTCTTCTCAAAGGATACCTTTCAGCATTTCATATAATACTGGTTGGGTGGTGATGAACTCCTTTAGCCTTTTCTTATCTGTGAAGCTCTTTATCCGACCATCAATTTTACATGATAGCCTTGCTGGGTAGAGTAATCTTGGTTGTAGATTCTTGCTATTCATCACTTCGAATATTTCTTACCACTCCCTTCTGGCCTGCATGGTTTCTGTTGATAAATCAGCTGACAGTCGTATGGGTGCCCCCTTGTAGGTAATTAACTGTTTTTCTCTTGCTGCTTTTAAGATTCTCTCTTTGTCTTTTGCCCTTGGCCTTTTAATTATGATGTGTCTTGGTGTGGTCGTCTTTGGGGTTCAAACAAAAATTCCTTTTGTTTGGGGTTCTCTGTGCTTCCTGGACTTGTAAGTCCATTTCTTTCACCAGGTGGGGGAAGTTTTCTGTCATTATTTCTTCAAGTAGGTTTTAAATATCTTGTGCTCTCTCTTCTTCTGGCACCCCTATAATTCTGATATTGGTATGCTTGAAGTTGTCCCAAAGGTTCCTTACACTATCTTCATATTTTTGGATTCTTTTTGCTTTTCTGGTTGGGTGTTTTTTGCTTCTTTGTATTTCATATCTTTGACTTGATTCTTGCAATCCTCTAGTCTGCTGTTGGATCTCTGTGTGTTATTCTTTATTTCAGTCAGTATATGCTTAATTTCTGACTGACCCTTTTCCATTTTTTTGGTATTCTTATTTAGATCCTTGAAGGTTTCACTTAGTTCCTTGGAGATTCGTTGAAGATTCTTTTTTAAAAAATATATATATTTTGTTGATTTTTCACAGAGAGAGGAAGGGTAAGGCGTAGAGAGTTAGAAACATCGATGAGAGAGAAGCATCAATCAGCTGCCTCCTGCATGCCCCCTACCGGGGAGTTGCCTGCAACCAAGGTACATGCCCTTGACCGGAATCAAATCTGGGACCCTTCAGTCCACAGGCTGTCGCTTTCTCCACTGAGCCAAACTGGTTAGGGCCGTAGAAGGTTCTTGAGTAGCCTTATAACTGTGGTTTTAAATTCTATATCCAGTAGTTTGCCTTCCTCCATTTCTGTCATTTGTAATCTGTTTCTTTGTCTCTGCATTTTGGCTGCTTCCCTGCATTGATAGAGTGGCTTTCTGTGCTAGGTGTCCTGTAGGGCCCAGTAATTCAGTCTCTCCAATCACCTGGGGTGAACACTCTTGTACGCCTTTGAGGGCTGGGTGCACAGTCTTGTTAAGTCTTGATTGCTGCTGGTATCACTGGGAGGAAATGACGTCCAGGCCTTTCTCCTCGTTGTTTGGGGTTTGGAACTTTCGGAGTTCTCTGTCCCAGCTGCAGTCTGTTAGGTTAGGCTGCAGGCAGACAGGCACACAGCTTGAGTGGGGTTGTAAATTGGGTGGGGCGGGTTCTCAGAATCACTGGGGTGGAGCAACCCACAATGGCTGCCCCTCAGCCGGCTCCACGGCTTTTCCCGTTTCGGCGTCTCCACGCCCTGGCGTCTGTGCACCCCCGAGTCTCGGAGCTCCGCATCAGCCATCGCTGCCAACAGCTCTGCTAGAACGCCACTGTTGTCTTCCGCCCTGTTGCCAGACTGCCCTGAATGCATTCAGTGCGACCCTGGAGCTTGTAATTCCCCTGCCAAGAGTGGACCCAGGTGCAGCCACCGCCACCATCATTTCACATGCGTCCGCACCTCTCTGTTTTGGCGCCAAAAACTTCTACTCAGTCTCAATGCACTCCTTCTCTTGCCTTCTAGTTGCCTTCTACTCCCTTGGTTCTGGAGTATGGCTGTTTAGCTTTATAGTTGCATTTTTTAATGTGATTGTGGGAGACTGAGCAATGAGGTCTATACCTTATGCCGCCATCTTCAGTCTCTGCACTTTTTAAAAGTATACATTTTATTGATTTTTTTTTTTTACAGAGAGGAAGGGAGAGGGATAGAGAGTCAGAAACATCGGTGAGAGAGAAACATCCATCAGCTGCCTCCTGCACCTCTCCTACTGGGGATGTGCCCCCAACCAAGGTAGATGCCCTTGACTGGAATCGAACCTGGGACCTGCAAGCCGATGCTCTGTCCACTGAGCCAAACCGGTCAGGGCTCTGCACTTTTTTTTTTTTTTTTTTTTATTTTTTTTT
>PVJC01045314.1:0-13764 GCA_004026665.1 Murina feae | reverse complement strand
CCAGCACGAGTTATTCCATGGACACGGACAAAATGGCTTCTGTTTTCTACACAGTTGTCATCCCCATGTTAAACCCACTGATCTATAGCTTAAGGAATAAGGATGTGAAAGGTGCCTTGAAAAAAGCAGTTGGCACTAAGTTATGTTCTGGGTGAAAGCATGTTTGCCCAAAAGGATTTATTGAAAGATTCTGAGTACCGTGGTATAGGTTCCTGTAGTCTCCAGTACAAACTTCTGGATGTTTCCCATTTCTTACCTTTGTGTCTGAATTGCAGGTAAGGTACATTAGTTATTGCTTTTAGCTTTTTCTCCCAACTCAGGGAAAATAATAATAGTTTCACTTCACTCTTTTGCAAAGAGAGTCTCTTCATAGTTACATTCTCTGTTCATGAGTATGTCCGAGTAAGACATCATACAAATAGCAACCACTTCTCTCTTGTCAATTCAACATATCCTCCTTAATTATAAGATTCTTTATATATATGGGGCTAATAAACTTGCTCAGTCAGAAGGGAGGTTAAATGGGTTAAATTAGGTTTAGTACATAGGAAGGTTTGTCTGCTTCCTATGTACTAGGTACATGATCCCATAAATATTCTATCCTAACACTTAAAGGGATAAAAATAGTAAGTAAATAAATAAAAAATAAGTCATAAGTCTTCTATATTCAAAGTTCCATGAAGGCACAACCCTTGCCTAATTTGTTCACCATCATTTCTCCTTTGCTATTAGGAATGCCCAGTTCCAGGACAGCTTTCAAAATACTTGGTTAATATTAATGTGTAGGCTGAAATATGATGCAAAAAGGTATTCTCTTGTTCAATTGTATTCTATTTTCTTCATCTTAGATGAAATCTATCTGAACTTCTTGTCTTTTGGTGTTGGCTGTGATAAGAATCAAGGGAAAATTATTTGATGTAAAAATATTCATGGATCTTCTATTTCTCATCATTCTGGCCCAGTTATATCAATAGACAAACCCCAAATCACAGCTCTAGATTTTTATTGCATCTCACAGTCTTCACGTTAGCCTGTGGATTTCCCTTCTTGCCTCACTCTGGAGAACAGACATGATGCTATTGACAATTAAACAGAAACTGCAGAAATGGAAGTTAGGGATAAAGGACGGAGCCTTTTCCAAAGGCCAATGGAAGAGAGGACTTCATTTCCCTTGTGTTCATAGCATTATACTAGTAAAAATGAATATAGAAAGCTAAAATGCCCAACTAATAGAGCTTAAATTAAAAGATAGATTTATTAACTTAATAATGGTTCAGTGAAATAAAAACAAATAATAATATAGTATTTGATTTGATATTCCATTTGTACTTATTTATATTTACTCTCTGTCTGTTAAATAAACAGTAACTATATTTTAAACAAAGCATTGATGAGTAGATGAATATTAGGTAATACTATAATCTATCCTAAAAACTAAGTTCATTGCATATATTGTTTGCACTGTGATCAATTAAGAATTTATCCAGTTATGAAAAACAACACAATTTCAGATTCACGAGAGTATTCATTTTGATTTAGGTGATTGTCAAAAAAAAGAAACATGAAATAATGGGTTACACAGGTGTTTTATTTAAATCCTCTTCCATAATTTTATATATTCCTGTATTGTGTCACATGAGCTATTATGTACCTCAAAACATCATGAGAATAAAACAACACATTAAAAATATGTAGTTTTCAGCAAGTTACTAGTCCTGCTTTACAGTTTGAACAGAGATTTAAGATAAACAAAAATATTTCAACTATGTCTTTTAAATATTTTCTGAAGGTTTTAATAGCCTTTGCAGATTGTTAGGATACCAGGTATTTTGGGGTTTTTTAATTTATATTAACTAGAGGCCCAGTGCATAAAATTCATGCACTGGGGGGGGTGGTGTCCCTCAGCCCAGCCTTCACCCTCTCCAATCTAGGACCCCTGGGGATTGGGCCTAAACGGAAGTCAAACATCCCTCTCAAAATCTAGGACTGCTGGCTCCCAACCACTCGTCTGCCTGCCTGCCTGATTATCCTTAACTGCTTCTGCCTGCCAACCTGATAACCCCGTAACTACTCCCCTGCCAGCCTAATCAATGCCTAACTGTTCCCCTGCCATCCCAGTCACCCCCAACTGCTCTCCCTTGTTGGTCTGGTCACCCCTAACTGCCCTCCCCTGACAGCCTGGTTGCCCCTAACTGCCCTCTGCTGAAGGCCTGATTGCCCCTAACTGCCCTCACTCCCCTGCAGGCCTGGTCAACCCTAACTGCCCTCCCCTGCTGGCCTGATCACCTACAACTGCTTTCCCCTGCGGCCATCTTGTGGTGGCCATCTTGTGCCCACATGGGGGTGGCCATCTTGTGTGAGGGTGTGATAGTAAATTTGCATATTACATCTTTATTATATAGGCTTGTAAGAAAATTATAATGATAGGAGAAGGTATAAGATAAAAACTAAACTTTGAAGTAAAACTGACATGAGTTCATGTCTGAATTCAAGTATAATATCATTTGCTTGTCAGCTCTATGACCTTAGCCAATTGACTTCCTATCTGTCACTCAACTCCTGGCACTGAAAGAAAGAATGCTATTGTTCATGGCATCATGCTCTATTCTGTGGTTGAGGCTTTGTTACCCACAGATTTGAGGAACATCCATATTACACTAACTTCTAATAGTTTAGAACCAAATGTAAAATATAGACATCGTTGAAAACTTGTCAGGCCCATTTTCATCCTTTCTTAAAGAGAAAGAAATTTTGAGCTAATCACTTTCCTACAGGCATTTTTTACATCTTTGTTCCTTAAACTATAGATTAAGGGGTTCAACATAGGTATAATCAATGTATAGAACACAGAAGTCACTTTATCAATATCCAGTGAATGATCAGTGCTGGGACGCAAATAAATGAAAATGAGGGTCCCATGGTAAATAGTGACCACAGTGAGATGGGAAGCACAAGTGGAGAACCCTTTTCTTCTTCCCTCAGCAGAACCTGCTTTAAGAATAGCTGCTATGATGCAGACATAAGAGAGAAGAACCGTTAGAAGACAGATAGCTTCCACCAAACTAGCGAAGACTACCAGGACAATGTCATGCTTGTAGGTGTCAGTGCAGGACAAAGAAAAGAGCGGGGAGATATCACAAAAAAAGTGGTTAATTTCTTTGGAGCAGAAAGACAGATGGAAAGTATTAGTGGTGTGAATAACTGAGCTCATAGTGCCCCCCAAAAATGCTCCAATAGCAAGCTGACAGCAAATCCTCTTAGACATAATAACAGTATACAGTAGTGGGTTGCAGATTGCTATATACCGGTCATAAGCCATGGCAGCCAAGAGGAAAGATTCTGTGTCAACCAAAGAGCAGAAAAAATATAATTGTGCAGCACAGCCATTGTAAGAAATGGTCTTCTTGCTGGAAACCAAGTCCACAAGTAATTTGGGGGCAATAACAGAAGAGTAACATGCATCTATGAAGGACAACAAGCAGAGGAAAAAGTACATAGGGGTGTGCAAGTGGGAACTGGTTGTGATTAATAAAACCATCCCAAGGTTCCCTATCAGGGTAACAGAGTAGATGGAAAAAAACACAGCAAAAAGAACATTCTGAAGTTCCGGATGGTCACTAAATCCCAAGAGAAAGAACTCAGACATCACAGTGCCATTCTCCAACTCCATTCTCTGTGGTGCTCCTGAACTCCTGAACTTGAGGCAGAGTAATGATGGCAATAGTAATAATAAGTTCAACACTGATGAAAAATAGAAAAGAAAGTGGTCAAATAAATAGAAGAGTAATTTTAAATCTACTTGGGCATCCTGATAAGTACTAGGCATTTCTACAGCTAATGTAGTATAATGCATAGATTTTCCTTTTTTATTAAATTGATACATTTCACTTCTTTTTTTGCCATTAAGTTTATTGGTGTGACATCGGTTAATAAAATTAAAACTACTATTTTCCACATTAAATGGCACCACCATCAAACCAGTTGTTGAACTCTAAATCTGGGCTTTACTCTTTTACTTTCTTCAACTCCCTCATCTTCCACCAATGTCAAGTAATAGTAGTTAACCACTTTATTACCTAGCAAACTCTGAATAAATAGCCTCTATTCCTATTTGTGTTGTGTTTATTTCCACAACAGACAAAGCATTATTGTTTAAGGTGAAGCCCTGTATAGGTAAAGGTATTTCTCACCTTGAGACGTGGCTTTGCCTCTAAGGAACTCCTTAGCATTATTTGAAATCCACTAGTAACAGAAAGAAGATTCTGAATTAGTTATAAAAGTGGCCGATTCCTAGCTCTGTCACCTAACCATTGTGAAACCTTAGACAAGCCAACGAATCACTGAGTTTCAGTTTCATGATCTATAATAGGAGAACAACAGTCCCTTACTTATCAAATTATGTGTTAAACTCTCTCCCCCAGCCTCCATATCCTCAGCATCTTGTGACTTCTCTGTTCTAAGTTGGCAACATAGCAATTCTGTCAATTCAGACATTTTACTTTATCTGGAATCTGAGCTATGGAATATATCTAGAGAAACCCCCATGCTTACAAATCCATTAAATTTAATCCAGGCAATATAATAATGATATCCACGAATGTTTCTATGTTGTCTGTAGTGAAAAATTATAAAAGATGTTGAAAAGTCTTTTCAATCTACCTCTCTGAGTTATCTCTGCCTTTCTTTGTCTTTGCTCTAGTTTACAAATCTGTAAGTTGTAGATAATTGATAGCAATTCAAGTGATACTTGACTATAGACATGCATAGTTTGTCCAGTGTAGACAATTGATTTCCCCCTCATTGTGCAAAAAGCCAATTTTGTATTTATTTGTAGAACAATCTGATCTATAATTCTTTGAATTATCTTTTAAACCAATGAATTAATTAAAATCTTTGACACCTGTTCATTTTATACTTGTATATAAAATTCACTACATTAAGTCACATGTATGTGTGTGTATATATATGATTTATATTACATACATTTATATATAATTGTTCTTTAACATTTCATATTATACACATTTGTTTCCCTCATTTAATAACTATTGCAAACCTTTATTGTTCTTTTTAGGTCTCTCACTACCAGAAAATGATTTCTATTTTGTGGAGAAAATATAGAATACCAAATAAGTTTATCCTAAACTTTCTCATCTTATTGTTGTATAGCATTTGAATTCATCAGTAATTTCCTCTCTCCCTCCTTTCCTTTTCTGAAAAAAATTGTGTCCCTCCCCTCTGGATTAATCTCTTCAACTTTGCACCACTGAATTCTATTTATATCAATTAAGATACTCATTAATTATTGCTATTAATCTTTACTATTATGAATAATATTTCTCTCATAAACTGTCAGCACATAGCAACATTGAAGTCAATTTCATCCTCAAAAATTTTGCCCTCTACCTACTTTTACTTATTTTCCTTCATTCATTTCAATGTTTCCTTACAGGCATCTGCACTGGTTTCCACTTTCTTACTTCAGCTTACAAAGTGTGATAGGATTTTGGTCTGAACAATAGCAAATTCTTTTTGGTCCACATTCCAAACTACCTCCTACATGTTAAATCTAATATTTTTCAGTGTATAATAAACTTTATTTCTCTATTCCCTGTGATAGCTTTGGTGTCTCCTTTCTTCTTTAAATCCCCTCCAATAATCCTAAGCATTATTTTAGGAATATCACATGTTAAACATGCATTTTTGTTGTTACTCTATTGTTTTTGTTAAAAATACCTTGATGACTTAAAAGCTGTGTTATCCCAGGAATTTTTCCTCAAAACATCAGTTTTCTATGTGTAAAGTAAGTGACTATAAGAAGATAAGCACGTAAAATCTCATGAGGATCTTATATCCTAGGTTTAAGGTAAGAACACTTACCAGATCATTATCTTTTTCGCTCACCTTCTTACTACACTGTTGTCAGAATCAGTTCAATTTTTACTGATAAAATTAATTGTGTAACTTAAAGATTAAAAATTGACCATTGCCAAATTTGTTATAATCCATTTGGGTAGACCTTCTGTGCTCATAGAAGAAGAAAGTTGTGCCTCCCTTAGGAAGGCTGTGGTTCCCTTAGACAATGCAAGACCTTTTATATTTTGCTTTGAGGCTTTCTGAGCTCACATCAAATCCCAGGAACACACTCTGATAGCCAAATCCCAGAGGAAAAATTTATGTGAGCAATTAGGCAGTTCTACTGAGGAGCTGATTAAACAAAAATGAAATGATATAATATGTTTTTCTACATCTTGAGAGTGTCTCCAAAAATATTGGCTCTCAAAATAGTAAAGTGTTATACATAAAAATGGATTATAATATTTGCTATCTAATTTGATTTAACCAGCTCAAAGCAATTTATGAAACAACAGAATATGCTATATGATAAGATGGTGGAAAAATTCAATAGCTAGCCATGAACATTTCACCAAATCCCATTTTGCTGGGAAAGAAGCAAAATATGTATCTATCAGGTTGTTAAGAATTAGAGATTCAGCCCTAACCGGTTTGGCTCAGTGGACAGAGCATCGGCCTGCGGACTCAAGGATCCCAGGTTTGATTCCGGTCAAGGGCATGTACCTTGGTTGCAAGCACATACCCAGTAGGGAGTGTGCAGGAGGCAGCTGATCAATGTTTCTTTCTCATCGATGTTTCTAACTCTCTAACCCTCTCCCTTCCTCTCTGTAAAAAATCAATAAAATATATTTTAAAAAAAAGAATTAGAGATATTAAAAGTCTAAATTTAGATGAAAACCAATTATAAACAAAGTTAATGACTCTGGTATGTGTTATAGGTGCATTATGTTGAAACAGAATTCTGCCTATCCAAAGGCAGAATAGACCCCAGGGTCTTCATTCAACAAATACATTTATTCTGAGAATATGTCGTGTCAGGCAGTGTTCTACAGAGGAAAAAAAAAAAAGATAATTTCAATGGAACATTAAGGGTTCTGACAAGTACTCAATGAGGAGAAAAAATTAAGCTTCTATTTTCCCAGAGGATTAATCTCAGAAGAAAGAAACTCTTCTTTCCCAAAAATTCCAATAAAATCCCACATTTAAATCACTAGTTCCTAGTGTCCACTCAGAAAGCAATCACTGGGTCTTCAATGGCTAGCCATGAACACTTCACCAAATCCCACTGGTGCAAAAACAGACTCACCAAGAACAGGAGAGGCTGGGTGCCCACCAGGAAATTGAAATGCCATTAATAAAGGGCTGATAAATACTGTATCAATTCCTATAGTTTGCAAATAAGGGAATAGCCAGATTATATGTAAAGTAAATCATATATGTAAAGTAAAATCACTAAAAGAAATGAGAAACTTTTATGTGCTTTCTATTCAAACGTGTCTGAGGAGCACTCTGTTCCTCGGTTATTCCCAGACAACTGGGAGTATTACCTATGACGAAACTTAAGGAAGAAAATAGAAATCTGATATTCCAAGGTTTTGTGAAGCTGAATATAATGTGACTTGGTTTTTGCTAATAAAACAAAAGAACCCGCTTTTAGATACCAAAAGTATGCCTACATCTTCATAAGATATGGAAACCAATAATTATCCATGCTAAAGTAAGAGGAACTCTGTGTCCCTGACGCCCTAAAATCAAAGATCTCTGAAAACGACATAATAGATTCTGGAGAGAGATTAAATTAGTAACTGGCTAAAATGTGAGGGCCTGGGCAGCTATAAAGAGTTCTTAAATACAGAGAAGTTCAATACTGAAGGTTCCCCTGAGAGACTAGAGCTCAAGCACATTCTAGATTAGTGACTCCAGATCAGGATTTTCTCTCTAGGGAAGATGTGACGATGGCTGGAGACATTTTTGCTTGTCACAAATGAGATGAAGGGTAGCTCTAGCATCTAATGGGTAGGGGCCAAGGATGCTGTAAAATAACCCTTAATGCACAGGAAAAACCCTATAGAACAGAATTGTCTGGCCCTACCTACATGTCACAAGTAGTAAGGTTGAAAAACCCTGTTCTAATTAGAACAAAGGTAAACTATTTTCTCCTTTCATCTCAAAATGCAAACTCTCATAGGTGATGTGGGAAATATCACTCCACTGAAAGTATTTGAGTGCTGGCTGGTGTTCTCAGTGGTGCCAACCGAAGGGCTGTGGGTTTGATTCCAGTCAAGGGCATTATCTGGGTTGCAGGTTCCCCACCCCACTTGGGACATGTGTGGGAGACAACCAATTGAGGTGGCTCTCTCACATCGATGTTTCTCTCTCTCCTCTCTCTTCCTCTCCTCCTCTATTTTACTCTCTCTAAAAAAAAAATCAATTGGAAAAAAATTCTTTAGTGAAGATTCACAAAAAACAAAAATTAATTGAAAACCAATGCAGAACCATGTCATTTTTTATCATAAGTAGAGCATACCTCCATTCTTTTAGTCCTTACTTCTTTCCTTATTTAAAAAACACCGAGTAGTTGTCTTTGCCAGTAATACTGGAATATTTTAAATAACCCTTGTTCTCAAAATGTTCTTTTTTTTATTTTATTTTTTTATTTCATTGCTTAAAGTATTACAACAAGTGATAGATAAGTATTACAACAGATGAAATGTTCTTATTAAGAAATATTCATAAGAGTGTATTTTATGGGCCAGGTCCTTGTAGTATGCTATATTTACGTTCAACAATAACTCTTGGAGGCTGACAGGTAATCACCACTTTATATTTGAGAGACCCAAGATTAAGTAAATGTGAGCATCTTCCTCAAAATCACTCATCAAGATCTGAATTGGCCCCCAGGTGTTTAATCTCAGGTCAAGGGCTCTTCTTTGTTAAAGTGCATTGAATAAGGGACCTTAAGAAACACACGGACAATAACAAATATCAAAGGATATGTTAAAAAGTAATAAAACAAACAAAATGTTAACATTGTAGAAACACAGGAAAGGTAAATTATGATTTAGCCTTAAACAGATGGGTGTGTTAAGCTTTAAAATATACCCGCATATATTTCAGGTTCTAATCCCTGGAACCTGAAAGTGTCTCCTCATTTGAAAAAAGGTTGTTTAGAGATGTGATTAGGTTAATGGCACTGAGATGAGGAGGTTATTCTGCATTATCTGAGTGCTTTCTAGATGCCATCACAGATGTCCTTAGAACAGAGAGGCAAAAGATTGTTTCATACACACACACACACACATGCATGAGAAGATGTACTAAAACTGGGCCATAGAATGGTTTGAAGATGCTAGCCATAAAGATTAAAGTGATATGGTCACAGGGGACTCTTCCTATTCCTATGTGGGAGTCTGTGCCATGAGAATCTTTCCCTTTCCCCACGTGGGAGTCTGCACTTGTTCTTAATTAAATTTCCACCTTTGCTATCCCTCCCCCCCAAAAAATATGGTCACAAGTCAAGGATCTCTGCAGCCACCAGAAGCGGAAGGAGATAAAGGATTGTCCCTTAGCCCCGGTGAGAGTGGTGTCGTCTTCCTGACACCTTGATTTCGGCCCAATGATATTGATTTTAAATGTATGAACTCCAGAAGTGTAAGAGAACTAAAATCTATAATTTAATCCAGCAAAATTGCAGCAATTTTGTTCATAAGGCATAGGAAACTAATACAATAGGTTTAGAATATAATAGATTTAGAAAATATAGTGAACCCTTAAAATAATTTCAGCCAGAGTGAATTTAAAAAAATAACAAAGACATAGAAAATTTAAAAAGGTATGGAATCAGATGCATGATCTACTTGCTTAATCCAGTATTAAAGTAAAAGAGAGAACAAAAGGTAAAAGTAAAAAACTAGCAATAACAGCTGGTAATGTATTAATCAGATATATCATCTATTATGCTAAGAACTAAGATACAGCATTTAATTTTTATGAAAATGTTATATGAGAGTGTTATTATCTCTATTTTGCAAAAAAAAAAAGGTTTTAAAAGTTCTAAAATTATAATCTTGCAATAGAAAGGGTCCTAAAAAAGAAAATAATTATGAATGACTGAAAAGTAACACCCCAAATGCACATAAACCTGTAGGAAATTCACTACAAATTTTCATGAGAAATCACATAATATGAGACAAATGCATACTCATGCAATGAGTAAAAGTTGAAGTCAGTTTAATAGAAATAGTTGTCTTCATTAAGGATGATAACGACATGTGTCTATGTGCACTTTGCTAGAAATATAGCAAATATTTAACACAGTATAGAAATATGCTGATATTACCTCAAAACAAAAAATTCATGCTAGCAATACCACACCCAAAACCCATTCAAAGCAATTAGAGATTGGAGAATAGCAGCAAAGGTAGCAGATGCAGCTGAACTAGCCAATAAAAATAATAAGCTATAGCTCTAAACTGAAAGCAACAAGTGTACAAACAAGAAAAACTAACAAAAACTCATAGACATCCAGATGGCATGCTGGTTACCAAAGGGAGAAGTGTGGGGTGTTTTAAAGGGTAAAGGGGGTCAAATATATGGTGATGGAACAAGATTTGACTTTCAGTGGTGAGCAAAGGATAATGTGTCAGAATTGTACACTTGAAAGCTATATAATTTTTTAAAAATATATTTTTATTGATTTCAAAGAGAAGGGGAGAGGGAGAGAGAGAGAAACATCATTATTGAGAGAGAACCATTGATTGGCTGCCTCCTGCACACCCCCTATTGTAGATTGAGCCAGCAACCGAGGCATGTGCCCTTGACTGGAATCAAACCCTGGACCCTTAAGTCCACAGGCCAATGCTCTATCCACTGAACCAAACCAACGAGGGTGAAACCTACATAAATTTATTAACCAACTAGAGGCCCAATGCACAAAATTCGTGCAAGGAGCTCAGCCCTCACAGCCCCTCACAGCCCCAGCTTTGTCTAGAAGGTCATCCAGAAGGCCATTCTGCTGTTTAGTCTAATTAGCATATTAGCTCCTTATTATATAGGTTGTCACACCAATAAATTTCAATAAATTAATTGATCAAAAAATAACTACAGTCAAAAAATATTACTAAAATATGGCTTTAATATGACAGATGAATGAAAAACAAGAAAGCATGCATAGATCTCTAGCATGTAAAATCCCTCCTTCTTTTGCTTTTCTGTAATATACATCCCAATAAGCTCCCTTTAAGGGTATCTGATGAAACCCTGAATTAGCTGAGAAAAGAGCTCCTCAAAACTTCCTTGAGAGCTTCTTTCACATCCTTGTTCCTCAAGCTGTAGATCACGGGGTTCAACATGGGAATCACTACAGTGTAAAACACTGAAGCCACTTTGTCAGTATCCACACTGTTGCCAGAACTGGGCCGGCAATAAGAGAAAAGGAGTGCTCCCTGTAAGACAACAATGGCTGTGAGGTGGGAGGCACAGGTGGAAAAGGCTTTGTGTCTTCCCTCTGCAGAGTGCATCCTCAGGATGGTGATGAGAATAAACAAGTAGGAGGTGAGGATGATCACAATGGTGACTATCTCATTGAAAGTGGCTACAATGTACAGCAGCAGTTCATTCATAAAGACATCAGTGCAGGCAAGAGATAAGAGTGGGGGCAGATCACAAAAGAAATGGTTAATCACATTTGATCTGTAGGAGGTGATCTCAAGAGCTAAACACAAGTGAATCAGAGAACACACAGTCCCACTGAGGTAGCAGCAAGACACCAGCTCCACACAGAGATTCCGGGACATGGTGACCATGTACAGCAGTGGGTTACAGATGGCCACGAAGCGGTCATAGGCCATCACGGCCAGCAGGAAGACCTCAGTGACTCCATAGGCACAAAACAAATAAAACTGCACGATACATCCCAGGAAGGAGATGGTGTTATCCTTGGTTAGCATGTTGAACAGCATCTTTGGCACGATGATCGTGGAGTAGCAAAAGTCCACAAAGGACAAGTGGCTCAGGAAAAAGTACATGGGAGTGTGAAGGTGAGAGCTGACCTGAATCAGTGCAATCATGCCCAGGTTGCCCAGAACTGTGACTCCATAGATCAGAAGGAACAGCAGGGAGAGAAAGACTCTCAGCTCAGGAACATCAGATAATCCAAGAAGAATGAACTCTGTCGCCATGGTGCAATTCTCCACCCCCATTTCTACATCTGTCAGGTTTAGAAAAACCAATTGATAAGTTTTGTGTATCTTCTGAAATGGAAATAATAAAGCAAACACAGATTTTTATTTAATTAATAAAAATATATCACATTGATCTCAAACCCAGTGAAGAAAAATATCACACTGATGTCAAATACAACAAATTTGAAATACCATTGTTAAATAATTCTAAATGTTCAGTGTGTCAGCAGAATTTCCTGATCAATTCTAAAGTATCAGTAAAAGCCTGTATGGTTTCCAACAGTTATCTACCACAAGAAATTGGGGTGATGAATTTATTTATGTGTTTCATGGACTTTGACATAGTTATATTCAGTATATATTTAAGAAACATATACGGAAACCCATCATCATTTTCATTTTAACAAAGTGACTTAATTATATATAATGGCAGTCATCAATAACAATAATGACTCAGAAAGATATAACTCTTATGTAAATTTTTCTGGAAAGCAATTTGGCAATGTATATCCTTAATCCTGACAATAACAAAAGCAACCTGACATATTTATTAGAGATTTCATTCTTAGTAAGCTGTTATAAAAAATGTTTAATTACATTTACAAATTGTGAAAAACTGTTTTCAAAGCTATATTGAGGCATTGTTAATTACATTCACAATGTGAGAAAAATAATTGTCAAGACAGAGTAATTTTTAAACTACATTATATCGTATCTAAATCAGAAAATTGTGTTGCAGCATTTAAAATGACATTGTGGAGATGGTTATTCTTTTAAAAAATAAACTAGTATACTTGGTGTAAATATGTAAATTTAAATAAAATGTATATATTGAGGTGTGAATACATACGGCAGAAACATCATATGATATCACTTTACCCACATTAAAAAAGAGATAAGGAAAAGGACTTGTATGCATGCATATAAGCATAAGCAATGGATGTGGACAACAGGGGGTGAAGGTGAGGGCAGGAGTTGGGGGATGGGAGGACATTGGGGGGATAAGGTCACATTTGTAATATCTTAATCAATAAAGAAAAATAACAATAAATAAATAAATAAATAAATAAATAAATAAATAAATAAATAAAATCAAGATAAAAAAAGAGAGAGAGATAAGGAAAAACTTTCTCAAGTTCTCTAGTAGTTGGTTAGGGAAAGGAGTTAGTTTGTATACTTTATGAGTCCAATTTATCATTCAGACCTGTCCTTAAAGAAAAGTTATATGGAAGGAGACAAATTTTACTCTCTGTCCTACTTCATAGAGGAGTATACACATGAGTTCATACATATAAATATAATGAAAACTGACTAAAGACAATATGGACTGAAAACATAACCTGGTATTTTCTCTATCTCTTGGGCTAATTTAAAAGAAATTTAAACAAATCATCTTGCTGAAGTCATTGTTTTCTCATTACTTCACCTCCCCAAAAATCTGAATTATTAGCTCACTTCTGAGTTAAAATGAGAAAATCAACTCAGAAACACTTCTTCCTAATGTACTAAGCTAATAATAAGAAACTAGTTAATGCAAAACACAAAACAAATCTAAAAGAATTCATTTCATTACTGTGCAAAGGTAATCTACACATCCTTTTACCCTACCTTAGGGGACACATAAACTCAACACTCAGATTTAGGGTGACAATTAAGGAGCTGTCAATTCCATGACAGAAACTGGTGTGGAGAAAGGCAAAATAAGACTGAGAGAGAGAGGGAGAGA
>PVJC01045313.1:0-13753 GCA_004026665.1 Murina feae | reverse complement strand
AGGTCCCTTCCGGGGATCAAGGAGCAGGAAAAGGCTGGCCTGACCATGAGGCGGGGTTTTCCCTGCTTTCTGGTGGCTGGAGGAAGATGGGCAGTAGGCAAGCTTGGGAGGCAGGCAGCACCCAGCCCTGGCCACAGCTCAAAAAAGAGAACAACATGCAGGGGAGGGCAAGAGTCTGAGAGATCAACATAGAGGGGGTGCCTGCTCCAAGCCTGGGTGCAGGCCCCCAGCAGGTAGACACACACAGGAGGACTGCTCCGAGCCTCAGATGCAGCTGGGGGCAGGTCCCCAGTGGCGACACACACACACACACACACACACACACACACACACGGCGCCTGGTAGACTGGGGCCATCATAGGACATCCACTGAGGGGTTCCAGACTGTGAGAGGGGGCAGGCTGGGCTGAGGGACCCCCACCCTCCCCCCATGCATGAATTTCATGCACCGGGCCCCTAATAAGAATACAACAGTTATTTTCAACCAGTGTGCCACTGCACACTAGTGTGCCACAACAATTTTTAAAACGTGCAATACCTGACTATTTAGTAATGGTCACTGACCTCCTTTTTCTTAGAATGTCAAATAAAAAATGACAACAGTCTACATAACAATAGTCCAGTGTGAATGAATAAAAATTATGCATTTTTGTCAGGCAAAGAAATATAATGTATTTTTTCCTGTGCTACAGAATTTTAGTAATTAGCTCATGTGTGCCATGAGATGAAAAAGGTTGAAATCACTGTAATATAACAACCTGCCTTATTTGAATACTTGTTTGTTATTAGCATCATGTTTTTTAGAAGGATTTCTAAAAAACTTTCATATGGGTTGGGTTTTTCATTGATGGGAAAGGGGAGCTACAATGAGGTGAAAAATACAAATTAGAGGATACTGCTTAGATTTTGGCTTTGAGTTTCAAAAGAAAAAAAATAATCTGAAGAGAAAATAAGGCACAAAATAGGCATAGTATGATAAAATGTAGCTTCTCTTTGATTTATGTTATAACTCACAAAATCTATTATTTTGTATGTAAAGAAATAATTCACTAGAGAAGAAATGCAAATTGATTATAATTTTTAAAAAAGTCATCATTACTAACAAAAAAAATAAAGATATAGTGGAATTTTCTTTTCAAACATTAGAAAATGATGAGTTCTTTAGTGTTGGCAAGGTTGTAGTCAGTCATGCTTTCACAGAGTCTTATGGGTGTTAACACTGATACTATTTTGGAAATCATTTTGACAACACAAATTAGTAACCTTAAAACAGTTCATACACACTGACTAATTTCATTTAGTTACACCCGAGAGAACCTAATGTTAACATTATAGATGTGCTTGAGGGCTTTATGTGTTAGTCATAAGATGGACTACTACGTAGCTCTTTATTATGGCTTTTTAATGAATTCTTTTTAAAAAATAGATTTTTGGAGAGAGGAAGGGAAAAGAAGAGAGAGAGAGAGAAGCATCAGTCAGCTTCCTGCTACGTGCCTCCTACTGGGATTGAGCCCGAAACCCAGGTATATGCCCTGAACAGGAATTGAACCAGCAATCTTTTGGTGCACAGGACGATACCAAACCAACTGAACCACACCAGCCAGGGCTTTTAAGGAGTTCTTAATGCATAGGAAGTGTTTATAGAATTATGCTAGGTTCAAAAAGGATCTAAATTATATTTCCAACAATATCAGTAGAAACACAGAAATAGATCATGATGTCAATAGTGGTGAATAGTAATGAAATAATAGGTGATTTCTATACTTTGTCTCTACTTTTATGATTCTGATATCTTTGCAGTGAACATTTTAACTTTTATAATATACAAATAATCATAAACATATGTTTAAAAAGTTGTTTCTTACTATTGTCAGTTCTATGAGAAAATGTAAAATGTTTGACCATCAGCTGGTGGCATTGGTCTATTCTATTCTCTCTTTGTAAAGAATAAGTGTAGAGACATTAAATCCAAACTATTTTGGAAATCATGTGACTCCAGAAATATTTATATTTATACCATTTTTTATTTTTGTTTATATATAAAAGGTTTGGGAAGAATGATTTTAATATTTTTACTTTAATGTGTTTTCAAAGTAACCATTTTGAGAATGCCATTTTTTATGATTTTAAAAGCTCAGTTTTATCTTACATATATAATGTAATTGGTCTTGGTAGGAAAAATTAAACAGGTACATGAAAGTTTATTTCTTTTGTGTGCTTTGAAAGTAATTTTTAAATTTACAATTAAATGTATCATATTTGGTTATTTTAATAATAGAATGTTTTTAGAGGAGCATAGTCCATGAGTAGCTAATCTCAACCTGATATGTTACTCAGATAATAACCACATAGTTGAGATTTTCTTTTTCTTTCTGAAGGTCTAATATAGGGAAGAGGGATGGAGAGACAGAAAGGGAAAAGAAAAGTTTCTTTTCTTCTCTTACTATCTTAGTACAGTTACAATGTAGGGTAAATAGTTGGTATACACTTCAGAGAATTAATGAAGAGCAGAAAATTTGTTATGAAAATATGTATTACCAACTTCTAGATAATACTCTTCCTTGTTTGTTCTTTATTGATTTCCTCAAAGAAATTCTGATAATACCTAATGACTTTGCAATCCTCATTTCTTTTCATCCCTAACAGTTGATTTTCATCTTCCTTTTCCTTTATCTAACTCTGTCTCAATTTTGTCTTTTCTCTCTTCATATTCTCTCTCTCATACTCTTTCTCCTTTGTTACTAGATCTTTTTTTTCCTAATATAAGCATTTTAGTTTCCAAAGCTCTTGTAACAAGTTACCATACCATGGTTAGCTTAAAATAACATAAATGTATTCTTTCACAGTTTTGAAGATCAGAAGTTTGAAATCAAAATGTCTGTAAGGTTGGTTCCCTCTGCAGGATCTAATAATTTGTTTCATGCTTTTCTCCTAGCTTCAGGTGGCTGCCAGAAATCCTTGGTGTTCCTGGCTTGTAGGTATGTTACTCCAGTCTCTCTATTGAGTTTCTATTACCTTTTGCTCTATGTGTTCTCCCTATTTCTTTTCTTATAAAGACACTTATTATTGGACATAGTACTCACCTTAATCTAGGATGAGCTCATCTTAATTACTTTTGCAAACATCCTTTTTCCAAATAAGATCACAGTCACAGTTCTGGGCAAATGTATCTTTTGATGGGCTACCATTCAATCCACTACCAGATAAAATCTTTCCTGCCAACATTTCTTTTTAGTTTAAAACTATTCCGTCTCCTCAATTCCTACCCTTCTTCTTGCTGTCCATCTCTCTGATATCTAGGACTTGAAACTTAACATTCATTGCTAGAGTTTCATAGAAAACTGCTCTGCTAGATACACTGTCTAGAAATTTCTATGATCAAATCAGTTTAGAAAATGTTGCACTGTGTATCTTCCTACTGAAAATTCATAACACATATTAACATATTTAAGGGTTGAGAAATCCTTCTGTCCTATTATTTTCTAAATCATTTGGCATAATAATGCTAGAATCTTGTGAAATTGCTTTGTAGAACACACTTGGGCACCAAACATGGGACAGTTGACTTACCTCTGATTGTAGTGCTTCTTGGGTAGCTTTTTAAAAATCAATTTTCTTAATATCTCTAAGCAAGTCTGTATTTATTTTATAACTATGTTTTATACAAATTAACTCCATATTTATGTGGCATTGATAAAGGGGCTCTGCAATAAAGCTGCAGTAACCAAAAGTAACCTGACAGAGTGATCTAATACTAAATTCTAACTGGGCAGGTCATGGTGGTTAGTCACAATTCTAACCTATAACTTCCCCTGTAAAGGTTTATCTTTGCCTTAAACAAGCACTATCCACTATTCTGATGCATTTAACAGACTTTTGAAATGCAAGAAGTACTTTTTTAGACCTCCTCAAAGTTGTGATCCACCCTCAAGGGAGCACATGGTCTTGTTTACTACCTTATAATCCAGTCTTAAAGATTTCCTTACCATGCTTTCTCCCATCTCCAAATAATCTCCCTTGTTCTTGCCTTAATTCCAAATGCATAAAAAGAACTGCAAAAACAGTCATTCCTCCAAACCATTTGCAATCTTCTTTCTTGGAATGTGATCAGTTTGGCTCAAGTAAACTCATAAAAATTATCCACAGGTTTGAACATTCTTTGTTTGGCATGTGACTGCTAAATTTATATTTCTAGGTTTGACTTGTATCAGCTTAAATTTTCTACATTTCCTATCCAGTATTTACCAAGAATAAGCAATTACTTTCTTTTCTCTGGCCTTTACATTGATGTTTAAAACTCTTGTTTTCTATTCTTTTTCAAAATAACAACCATGAAGTATTTAAAAAGAATTTTTACTTTTAAAATTTTCTATGGACATTCAGGAAAAAAGTAATTGGTCTAGATATTTTAATATACATATGTAAACCCATAAATCTTAAAAAGGTTTTAATAAATGACATTTAGAAGAAACCATACTGTATCATTTAAGCTTCAGAAAGAAAATGTAAAATGCTGAACAGTTAGACTTATGGTTCAGGCATTTAGGCTACTATCATACTCATGAGATTTTCTGCATGCTTTGAGTTGGTGTTGGAATTTTAAAAGGTAGTGGGCAACAGCAACACATATTTCAGAGCCTCCTTTATTTTTATAAATTCCATATTTTATTGTTAGTCTTCAACATAAATATGACAACTTTTTTTTTTGTACAGGGCTAAGCAAAGTTTCTTTTAAAATATCTCTAAAATAAAATTTAAAACAAACCTTTAAAAAATATTTTTGAGACAAATTGCCTAAAATACAGTGCTCTTCAGAACTAATGCTAAAGGACTGCCTGGTGGCTGAAACTTCATTCTTTAATAGTCTTAAAACCTTTAATACACTGAACACTGGCAAATTAGAGTGTCATGCAACTCTGATTGTCAGAGTTTCCATTATCATAAGTGACATATACATGTGGTTTTCTTTACATAGACTTTCATTCCATTGACTCCATTGTACTTTAATACATTTAATGAGCTTCTGGGTCTCTCCATGAGCAGTGCTTTGAATGGTATGCCAAGTTCTTACTGAATGCTTAGGTGTTTACTGAACCTAATCTGACAGATACTGGTCTCATATAATGATTTTGCCAGAAACTCAGCAAATCACTTTGCCATTAGCTTGAGTTTGCATATATTCTTACTTGTTATAATTTTATAAATATTGAAAAAATCCTTCCTATACCAAGTTTAAACAAATGTAGGAAAACTTTATCCTAGGGAAAGAGAAATAATGCACATAGAAATTTGCCAAAAGTGTTTATATATTTATGAAAAATGAGAATTTTTTAGAAAAGTGGTTTAGTAAAATAAATCTATTAAAATGTCATTTGGGTAATGTTAAAGCTTAAATTTGAATTTAATTTACCCTTCCATCATATAATTGCATTATTATAGAAACTGACTGAAAGAAGGATCATCCAATTTCTTGGAGATAAAAACCTTTAAATTTTTCTTGTAAACCAAATAGGGATAGAGCTGAGTAGATTGTTCTTCACCCATGCACACTAGGTATGGTAAACTTGTTGAACTGGATATTAACTTTTATGACTATTGGGAGACCATCTCTATGGGACTCTCTTGTGTCTGCACATCTTATGAACAGAGGCACTAACTGCCTTTTATTGCACACTAGATTTTTCAAAGATATTTATATAGAGAACTAGGGGCCTGGTGCATGAAAATTCATGCACTGGAGGGGGTTCCCTCAGCTCAGCCTGGTCCCTCTCACAGTCAAGAGCCCTCAGGGGTGGGAGGCAACGCTGTGGAAAAAAAGGAGGTGACACCCATCACAACCAACAGTCAGACATGCCTCTCACAATGTTGCTGCTGCTGTGGCTCCATGGCATCTCTCTGTATTGTGGTTCATACTCGCCATGCTGGGGTTGCACCCCAGGTTCATGATGTTCAAGATCTGGCCCTGGGGGTTCTGGCCTCCCATTGCTTGCTGCTGTGGAGGGACAGCAGGTCATGGCCCGCTGGCTTGCATAGTGTTCAGATTCAGCAGGCTGGGCTAGAGCTGAAGGCCGAGCTGGCTGGCCACTTGCTTGGCTGTGTGCTATTTGATGAGAGCTGCCATCAGTTGAGGGTTTGACTTGAGGATGTTGAGCATGTGCTGCTGCTGGGGGAGCTGGGAGACTTCAGGGTCTGCAGCAGGTCCTGCAGGGCACCTAGAGAGATGCTCTGAGGTGGCTGCACCTTGGGTCTGCACAGATATCATGCGTCTGGGCATGCCTCACATTGACTGTTGCTGAGGGATGGGTGCTGGCTGCCACTGCCGGGACTCAGAGGGCAGAATAACAGGCCCAGTGACCTGGTTGGGTCACATTCAGGTCCATGGGGGCCATCTGGCTCTCAGGGGTCACTGTACCTCAGGGGCATACCGTTATTGGTGCTCAGCCAGTACAGGTGCTGCTGCTGCTGTGGCTCACGTGCAATCTGACAGGTGCTTCCACTGCTGCAGGTGGGCCTGGGCGGCGGGGCTGGCACCTGAATAGTGGGCTTCCCAGTGCAAACTGTGGTGGGACGCTGAGTTCTGGCCATGCTGGAGAAGTCAGCTAGTGACATGCTCACAGGAGAGGTCTGGGGCATAGTTGGGGCTGTGGGATGCAGTGTGGGAGGCCGAGGTGGTGCTGAAGGAGGGGAAGGCAGACTTGGCTGAGGCACAGTACAGGTGTTGATGGTGGCATCTGGTGGCGCATTTATCTACGTGTGCTGCCAGTGGTAATGTAGCTTCTGCTGGCTGAGCTTCTGCTTGATGTTGAGATAGTAGGGAATGGGGCATGCGTTTTTTGGCAGTATTTGGTAGCAGCAAAGGGCCATGAACTGCTTGCACACTCCACAACCTCCATTGGTCTTGTGTTGTCAGCCCTTGGTGTGCTGCACAACCCATCTCATCTTCTGGCAGGACAGCTGTGGACACTTGGCATTGCAGCACTGGCAGGCATGCCTCAGGGACTGGATGCAGCACTGGATGGCCTGGCACCGCCACTCCTGGAGGCTCCTGAACTGCGGCTCTCCCACCACCCCTTTGGGAGCAGAGGCAGCTCTGGCTCCCCAGCAGCCTCCTCCCCAATGGCTCCCTCGGAGTCAGCGCTGTTTCCTGAGCATCGAGCAGAGCTCTCAGGACCCCCTCCTGCCCGGACTCACCAAGAAACAGGCTGTTTTGGAGCCAACTTTTACTGTACTTGCTGCAGCAACGAAGCAAACATTCCACCAGGCTACTCATGCTGTCCGCTCTCAGCAGCCGCCTTCCGGGACTGGAGGACTCCAGCAGTCCCCCGAGGCAAGCGGCTGCACAGGCCCTCTCCTGCTCCCTTGCTGCCTCCACTCTGGCTCCCGCCTCTTCCATTCCTGCTCCCCTGCCTCCTCTGTTCCAGCTCCCGTGGTGGCCCGCATCCTCTCCTCTGGCTCCCCACCCACTCTGCTCTGGCTCCCGTGGGGGCCCACTTCTTGCACTCCAGCTCCCCTGACTCCTCTGCTCTGGGTCTGGTGGCAGCCTGCTTCCTGCACTCTGGCTCCTCGCCTCCTCTGCTCTGACTTCAGTGGACCCGGCTTCCTCCACTCTGGATCCCCCACCTCTGCTCTGTCTCCACAGGGGCAGTTACCGCATCCTCCCCAATGGCTCCCTCGTGTCAGCGCTGTTTCCTGAGCATCCAGCAGAGCTCTCAGGACCCCCTCCTGCCTGGACTCACCAAGAAACAGGCTGTTTTGGAGCCAGTTTTTACTGTACTTGCTGCGGCAATGAAGCAAGCATTCCACCAGGCTGCTCATGCTGTCCGCTTTCAGGGGCCGCCTTCAGGGACTGGAGGACTCCAGCAGGCCCCCAAGGCAAGCGGCTGCACAGGCCACTCTCCTGCTCCTGATCGCAGATTGCCCTGCGACCTGGAGCAGGCCCCATTGCGGGCTGCCTGCTGGCGATGCTTGCCTGCTCCAGGGCAGAATGATCTGCTCTCCGGTTGCCCAGATAATGCCTGCTGGGCTCTCGTTGCCAGGGTGACGCTGCCAGCGTCCTACTCCACCGCTATGGGTGCCGCCATCTTTGTCCCGGAGTAACGGTTAATTTTCATATTACGCTTTTATTAGATAAGATAGCTTTGGAAGATGATATCTTCCTTTCTAACAGTGGATATGCTTTTTTTTCCCCTTTTGGTATAATAAAAATAATGTTTGTTTCCAAAGCGAAGATCAGACAAGTTTTCTCACTTCCCATTATAAATTATCTTAGTTACCAAAGCTCTGTGTTATTCAGCAGTGTGTATTATCCACCTGGCTCACTGTGGATGGCCCTCATAGGACTGTAAGTTAAGGATAGACAAGGTCATAAAGCTCAGTTTTCCACAAGAAACAATGTCTTATGTCTCTGACACAGGCTACTTTCTCAGATCTATTACGTGTTAATTCTTCAGACTAATTTTCAAAGGAAAACTCATTCTCCTATTTCTAAGATTTCAGGGGTCTGTTCATAATTTACCTCCTTTTATAGTACTCAATTCAATTGATTAATACGATTTTTTAATAGAAAGGCGCCAATATTATTAATTATTAATTTCATTAGTAAGGATAGGTATTTATGTTATGATAAAAAATCAAACCTCAATCGCTGTCAATGAGCACAACTAAGATTTAGTTGAGCTCACAAAATATTCAATGAGAATTAAATGGCTCTCTAGAGCACCTTAATCCTTACATAGTGATTGACTTAGGCTGTTCCCATTTTGGGTATTGCCATCTGAATTTTTATACTCCTTTTGGCAAAAGAAGAAATAATAGTGAGTAAAGAACTCCAACCCACCCTTGTATGCCTTGACTGCAAACATTTCTTTTTGATTGACTATAACTGGTCATGTGGCTCTAAGATGCAAGGTGATTGAGAATTATAGGGAAAACATGGACATTCAGTGAACAGTAATGTCTCTGTCACTTTCAATTACAACTTTGCAAATATTTTTAAGAAGTAAGTTGGCTTGCCTATTTACTCTAATGCTAACACTGCATTTTAAAAATTATTATGCTCTTATAACAAATTTGAATATTATATGAGAATCACTACTTCCTTTAAAAATATCTTTGATATTTTTCTAGGTTTATTCTTCCAGATAAAAATAAGAATCAGGCATTAAAATTCTTTTAAAAAATTTGACATTCTTGTTGGAAAAAATTAAAACATAAAGTAATTTAGGAAGAACTGATATTTTTACAATATTAATTTCTAAATGCAGAAACAAGATTATATTTTTATTTCATAGCAATAAAAATTTATGATTTTCTTTATGGTATAAGATTCAAGTGCATTTCTAAAATAATTATTTATAATCATTTTAGACTTTTAATTATTTCTTGTGAGTGGTATTTCTTTTATCTTATTACCTTGTGCATTTGATTTTGACAATGGAAATGTTTTTTTAAAGATTGATAAGATAATGTGGAGCAAAGAAAAACATAACGTAAATAATTATATACAGATGTTTAAATAATTTAAAGTTAAATGCAAATATTATGAACAACCATATATTAATTTGAAAACTCAAATGATATGGTTGTATTTCAGAAAAAACTATAAAATGCTGAAGTTGATTCCTAGTAAGTAGAATTATAAATAGAAAAGAAATAGGAAACTTAAAAAGATAATGACCACAAAATAAACTAAAATGTTAATCAAAACTTTCTTCTCATCCAGCCAGTGTTGCTCAGTGGTTGAGCATAGACCTATGAATCAGGAGGTTCAATTCCCAGTCAGAGCATATGACCAGCTTGTAGAATCTTGTAGATTCTATCACCAGTGTGGGGCTTGCAGGAGGCAGCTGATCAATGATTATCTCTCTTCACTGATATTACTCTCTCTCTCTTCTTCTCCATTCCTCTATGAAATAAATAAAAAAGGTATTTTTTAAAAGACCCAACTACAGCAGGAGAACCCAAAAAACTCAAGCAAGAGACTTTCCTAGAGGACTCAGCTCAGGGGATCTAAGAAACTGCATCACTGGGTCCCATAACACCTCTACTACATAAGACTACCCACAAAGTCTGGGATATATAGCAGTTTGATCTAATACACAGTAACAAATACAAAGGGACAGCAATAATAGGGAGACAAATAAAGAACCCCCAAATGAAATAAAAGGAGGAATTGCAAGGAAAAGAACTAAATGAAATGGAGGCAAGCAATTTGTTAGGTAAATAATTCAGAGCAATGGTAATAAGGATGTTCAAACAATTCAGTTGCTCAAACAAGCAACTTGATTAGAATTATAAGGAACTTAATGATAATTATAAGGGACTTAATGAGAGTTGTACCAACTTAAAAAGATAAGTTGAAACAATGAATAAGAATCAATTGGAAATGAGGAACAAAGGTGAATATAGAACACTTTGGAAAAATTCAACAGTAGACTAAAAGAAACTGAGTACTGAATCAGTCAATTAGAAGAAAAGATAGAAAAAAAGCAAACATACCCATTTAGAGTAGCAAATAAAAAAAAAAGCAGGAGGAGAGTTTAAGGGTGCTTTGGAACAACATGAAATGTAATAACATTCGATGATAAGGGTACCAGAAGTAGAAGAATCAAAGCAAGGAATAGAAAACCTGTTTAAGGAAAAAAATGGCAGAAAATTCCCCTAACTTGGTGAAGGAAAAAAGTCACTCTAGTTCAGGAAACACAGAGAATCCCAAATAAGATGAATCCTAAAAGACTCACACTTAAGCACATAATAATTAAAATGGCAAATGTTAAAAACAAAGGAAGAATCTTAACAGCTGCAAGAGAGGGACAGAAAGTTACTTACAAGGGAGCTCACATTAGACTGTCAGCTGATTTCTCAATAGAAATGTATCAGGCCAAAAGGGAGTGGCATAGGGTATACAAAGCAATGAAAACCCAGGGCCTAAACCCAACACTACTCTATCCAGTAAGGCTATCATTTAAAATCAAAGGCGAAGTAAAGAGATTCAGCAACAAAAACAAAACAAAACAAAAAGCCAAAAGAATTTATTAACACCAAACTAGCACTGCAAGAAATGCTAAAGGGACTTTTGTAAGAAGAAATAGAGAGAGAAAAACACAGGTGTTAAAAGTAAGAATGGCAACAAATAAGTACCTATCTAATCTAATAAAAAAGTAATATGCAAATTGGTGTCACCTGCGCTACACCTAAGCCAATCCCACCAACCACTCGCCACACCAACCAACCAATCAGAGCAACTATATGCAAATTAACCCAGCCAATCTGGCAGCAGGCAGCCATGGAGCTAGAACAAACAGGAGGCTTGCCCCTGCAATGGAGGAAGCTAAGGTTCCTGTCTGCCTAGGCCAGCTGTGGCCTCCACTCAAGGCAACAAAGTTTCAATTATACAAGATAAATAAACCCCAGATACCTGCTTCCAGCCTTGGGCTCAAGAAAGCACTAGAAGCCTGGGTTGTCAGGGGCAACCCAACCTGGGCTCTGGTTAAAGCAACAAAATTTCAACTTTAGAAGTTAAATGAATCCCAGATACCAGCTTCCATCCAGCCCCGATACAAACAGCCATCAGCCACTTACCCAGGCTGGCTGGGTACCCCAGCAGGGACCCCTCCCTGAAGGGGATGTGGCCAGCCTGAAAATGGCCTTCAGCCCCTCATCCAGGCTGGCCAGGCACCCCAGCAAGGATCTCCTCCCTGAAGGGGATGTGGCCAGCCTAAAAACGGCCCTCAACCCCTCACCCAGGCTGGCTAGGCACCCCAGTGGGGGACACCCACCTTGAAGGGGCTGTGGCAAGCCTGCAAACAACCATTAGCCACTCACCCAGGCTGACAAGGCACCCCAGTGGGACCCCCACCCTGATCCAGGACACCCTTCAGGGCAAATCAGCCATCCCCCACCCATGCACCAGGCCTCTATCCTATATAATAAAAGAGTAATATGCAAATTGACCCTAACAGAAGAACCACTGGGAATGAGTGATCACTATGACACACACTGAACACCAGGGGGCAGAAGCTCAATGCAAGAGCTGCCCCCTGGTGGTCAGTGCACCCCCACAGGGGGAGTTCTGCTCAGCCACAAGCCAGGATAACAGCTGCCAGTACAGTAGTGGTGGCAGGAGCCTCTCCCACCTCCTCAGCAGTGCTAAGGATATCCAACTTCAGCTTAAGCCTGCTCCCCGCTGGCAAGTGGACCTACCCAGAGGGCTCCCAGGCTGCCAGAGGAATGTCTGGCTGACAGCTTAGGCCCACTCCCCTGGGGATTGGGCCTAAACCAGCAAGTGGGTATCTCCTGAGGGTCCCAGATTGCTAGAGTGCACAGGCTGGGCTGAGGGACACCCCCGAGTGCACAAATTTTTGTGCACCAGGACTCTAGTCTATAATAATAAAAGCATAATATGCTAATTAGACCAGACAGCCAAATGACATTCCAGATGTCCTTCTGGACAAAGCCACAGTGACAGGGACTGAGGCAGAGGCAGTTAAGGGAGATCAGGCTGGCAGGTGAGCAGTTAGGGGTGACCAGGCAGGTAGGAAGAGAAGTTAGGGATGATCAGGCAGGCAGGCAGAGTGGTTAAGGGTGATCAAGCAGGCAGGTGTGTGGTTAGGGGCGATCAGGCAGGCAGGCAAGCAGTTAGGACCAAGTAGTCCCAGATTGTGAGAGGGGTGTCCAACTTCTGGTTTAGGCCCAATCCTGTCAACTGTTGGGGATAGGGCCTAAACTGGCAGTTGACATCCCCTAATGGGTCCCAGATTGTGAGAGAGTGCAGGCCGGGCTGAGGGGACATCGCCCCCATGCACAAATTTCATGCACTGGGACTCTAGTCAATAATAACATGAAATGTACATGGCTTAGATGCTCCAATCAAAAGACATGGAGTAAGTTTTCATATGTCTCTTGGCCTTCCTTTGTCCTCTTTCAAAAAGTATCTATTTAGTTCCATTGGCCATTTTTTTGAATGGGTTGTTTATCTTCCTTTTGTTAAGTTGTATGAGTTCCATGTAAATGTTGGAGATTAAATCCTTATCAGTGATAACATTGGCAAATATGTTCTCCCATGTAGTGGGCTCTCATGTTATTTTGTGGTTTCTTTTGCTGTGCAGAAGCTTTTTATTTTGATGTAATCCCATTTGTTTATTTTCTCTTTAGTTTCCATTGCTCTAGGAGATGTACCAGTAAAGATGTTGCTTCAGCATATGTCTGAGATTTTGCTCCCTGTGGATTCCTCTAATATTTTTATGGTTTCCCATCTTAAATTAAGTACTTTAATGATTTTGAGTTTATTTTTGGGTATGGTTTTAGGTTTTTTTTGCATGTATCTGATCAATTTTCCCAGCACCATCTATTGAAGAGACTGTCTTGACTCCATTGTATGGTCTTACCTCCTTTGTGAAATATTAATTTATTAAATGTCTTGGGTCAATTTATGGTTTCTCTGTTCTGTTCCACTGGTCTATATGTCTGTTCTTCTGGCAATATCAGGCAGTTTTGAGAACATTAGCTTTGTAATGTAGCTTGATATCTAGTATTGTGATTCCTCCAACTTTGTTCTTCTTTCTCAGGATTGCTACAGCTCTTTGGGGTCTTTTTTTATTATTCCATACTAGGGGCCTGGTGCACAAAAATTTGTGCACTCGGGGGTCCCTCAGCCCAGCCTGTACCGGCACAACCTGCCACCTGCCACCCACACATCTCACCCCACCCACCCCACACACATCACTAGCCACCTGCTGATCGGCTCCCCACCCCC
>PVJC01045312.1:0-13687 GCA_004026665.1 Murina feae | reverse complement strand
CTTTTACTAACGAATCCTCCTCTCTGCCTCACCTCGCAGCTTCTATAATGAAACAATTGTTACACTTAATTGTTGCAAATGTGCGTTTTTGCTTCAGGCCAAACAAAGGCTAAGGAGCCAGCAAGCAGGTAGTTTCGCTCTCGCTCCTGCTGCAACTGACGCTGCCTAAACGTTTACTCAGGTCCGTGAGTGGAGCGGCCGCCACACCTCTCGGCTTCTATAATGAAACAATTGTTACACTTAATTGTTGCAAATGTGCGTTTTTGCTTCAGGCCAAACAAAGGCTAAGGAGCCAGCGAGCAGGTAGTTTCGCTCTCGCTCCTGCTGCACGGACGCTGCCTAAATGTTTACTCAGGTCCGTGAGTGGCAGCCGCCATGTTGGCTGGGCTAATTTGCATACAGCCGTTCTGATTGGCTGTGGGCGTCCCGGAGAAACGGTTAATTTTACTATTCCGCTTTTATTAGTTTAGATTACTCAACAACCAAGAATATAGATAATTTTGATAAAGGTTATGTGACCTTGAAAAATACATAAACATAAGTTTTAAATTTTATCATTTTTGCCCTATATTTCAGCTAACCTCTCTCTGGTTTCTCTTACTGTCTTCTTCTACCAAGCCCTGATTCTTGGCCTAATAAGCCAAGAGAGTGAAACACACTAGTTATTGTGAATTGTGCTTTCTTAATGGCAAATGGGAAACAGAAAAAATAAAAAGAGTAACATTCTATCTCTGTGGTGATATAATATAAACACCAAAATTTCTACCCTGATGTGTTCTGTCTCCCTAATTCCGTGGGTAATGAGGTATTACAGATTGCAGCCCTCCTCTGCACACAGTTGTACAACTCTATCACCTAATATGGTTGCTAGTTTCTTCCTTCATGATAGTAACCATGCCTCATTTATCTTTGTTTGGCCAGCATCTGGCATAGAGCATGACAAAAAGTGAGTTCTTATAAATGTTTGCAGAACAGAATTGAATCCATAAACTTGAAAACAATGGCCCAAATGCTCACAAAAGGAATTGCTTCAATTGGCTTGACTTGTTTAGCAGAACAAGGAAAATCATGACATCTTTAAAAAACAGTAACAGCACCAAATATTTGGACACAGTCTTTATGAAAGCCTCTGAGCCACTATTGTTAGTTTTTTAAATTTTTATTGACAAGAGACAATAGTGCAAATAAGGTGGGGTGGATGGGTGGGAAGAGATCAACCACAGACCTTGTGTGCATGTATGCATAACCCATGGACACAGACAATAGGGTGGTGAAATCCTGGGGCAGGGGCCAGGAGTGGAGTAGAAGCGGTCAATGGAGAAAAGAAGGAGACATCCATACTACTTTCAACAACAAATATATTTTTTTAAAGCTGTAAGAAAAAAAAAAAAGGAAACAACAATACTCTACCACAGAAATACAAAGGATTGTATAAAAATACTATGAACAACTCTACTCCAACAAACTGGATAACCTAGATGAAATGGACATACTCTCAGAAAAATACAAGATTCTGAAAATCAATCAGGAAGAATAAAAATACTTGAATAGGCCAACAACTACCAAAGAAATTGAAGCTGTAATCAAAAATCTTCCAGCAAACAAAAGCCCTGGTTCAGGTGGTTTTACAGGAGAGTTCTACTAAACATTCAAAGAAGAACTAAAACCTATCCTCCTCAAGATTATTATAAAAAATTCAAGAGGAAGGCATACTTCCAAGCTCTTTCTATGAAGCTAGCATTACTCTAATCCCCAAATCAGATAAAGACACCAAAGAAAGAAAGAAAGAAAGAAAGAAAGAAAGAAAGAAAGAAAGAAAGAAAGAAAGAAAGAAAGAAAGAAAGAAAGAGAGAGAGAGAGAAAGAAAGAAAGAAAGAAAAAAAACTACAGGCCAATATTTCTGATGAACATAGATGCTAAAATACTCAACAAAATTCCAGCAAATTGGATCCAGCATTACATTAGAAAGATCATACACCTTAACCAAGTGCAAGGATGGTACAATATCCACAAATCAATAAATGTAATACATTACATAAACAAATTGAGAGACAAAAATCACAATCTTATCAATTGATTCAGAAAAATCATTTGACAAAATCCAACACCCTTTCTTGATAAAAACTCTCAGCAAAGTGGGAATAGAGGGATCATACCTCAACATCATAAAAGCCTTATATGACACACCCACAGCCAACATCATACTCAATGGACAAAAACTAAATCCCCTAAGAATAGGAACAAGACAGGCATGCCCACTTCCACCACTCCTGTTTGACATAGTACTGGAAGTGCTAGCCATAGTGATCAGACAAGAAGAAGAAATAAAAGGCATCCAAACTGGAAAAAAAGAAGTAAAACTGTCATTAGTCACAGATGAAATGATATTATACATAGAAAGCCCCAAAGACTCCATCAAAAAACTACTAGATTTAATAAATGAATTCAGCAATGTAGCAGGATATGAAATTAACACCCAGAAATATATGACTTTTTTATACACCAATAATGAACTCACAGAAAGAGAAACTAAAAAAAAAAGGTCCCATTTACCATTGCACCAAAAAAATGAAGATACATAGGAATAAACTTAGCTGAGGAGGTAAAAGACCCATACTCAGAAAATGACAGGACATTGAAAAAAAGAGATAGAGAAAGACATAAACAAATGGAAGAATATACTGTGTTCATTAATTGGTAGAATCACCTTCATTAAAATGTCCATACTAGCCCAAACAATCTACAGATTTAATACAATCACCATTAAAATGCCAATGGCATATTTCACAGACCTAGAATGAACTCTCCAAAAATTATCTGGAACAGCCAGAACCGGTTTGGCTCAGTGGAGAGAGTGTCGGCCTGTGGACTGAAGGGTCCCAGGTTCGATTCCAGTCAAGGGCATGTACTTGGTTGTGGGCACATCCCCAGAAGGAGGTGTGCAGGAGGCAGCTGATCAACGTTTCTCTCTCATCGATGTTTCTAACTCTCTTTCTCCCTTTCCCTGTAAAAAATCAATAAAAATATTTTAGAAATTATCTGGAATAAAAAAAAGACCTCAAATAGCCATAGCAATCCTGAAAAAGAAGAACAAAGTTGCAGGAATCACAATACCAGATATCAAGCTATATTACAAACCCATGGTTCTCCTAATTGCCTGGTACTGGTGCAATAACAGACATATAGAGCAATGGGACAGAATAGAGAACCCAGAAATTGACCCAAGCCATTATGACCAATTAATATTTGACAAAGGAGGAAAGAGCATACAATGGAGTCAAGACAGTCTCTTCAATAAATGTTTCTGGGAAAATTGGTTAGATACATGCAAAAAAATTAAATTAGATCACCAACTTAAACCATTCACAAAAATAAACTCAAAATGGATAAAGGATTTAAAGGTAAAGTGGGAAACCATAAAAATCTCAGAAGAGACCATTGGCAGCAAAATATCAGACATATATTATAGCAATATCTTTACTGGTCTAGCTCCTAGGGCAATGGAAATTAAGGAGAAAATAAACAAATGGAACTACATCAAAATAAAAAGCTTCTGCACAGCAAAAGAAACCATCAACAAAACAACAAGAAAGCCCACTGCATGGGAGAACATATTTGCCAATGCTATCTCAGGTAAGGGTTTAAACTCCAAAATCTACAGGGAATTCATACAACTTAACAAAAGGAAGATAAACAACCCAATCAAAAAATGGGCAAAGGACCTGAATAGACACTTTTCAAAAGAGGACATTCAAAAAGTCAAGAGACATATGAAAACATGCTCAAAGTCACTAATCATCTGAGAGATGTAAATCCAAACAACAATGACATACTCATGCCTGTCAGAATGGCTATCATCAACAAATTGACAAAGGACAAGTGCTGGCGAAGATGTGGAGAAAAAGGAACCCTTGTGCACTGCTGGTCAGAATGCAGACTGGTGCAGCCACTGTGGAGAACAGTATGGAGTTTCCTCAAAAAATAAAAAATGGGACTTCCATTCAACCCAGTAATCCTGCTTCTGGTAATATATCCCAAGAAACCAGAAATAGCAATCAAAAAGAATATATGCACCTCTATGTTCATAGCAGCACATTTATAATAGGTAAGATTTGAAAACAGCCTAAGTGCCCATGGACTGATGAATGGATTAAAAAACAGTGGTACATTAACACAATGGAATACTATCTATACTAATAAAATGGTGATATGCTAATTAGACCAAATGTCTTCTGGACATCCTTCCTGAGAAAGCCAGGCCCTGGTACAACCACCCAGGGTTTCTGGTGCCTGTGGCTGTGGCTTGCCTGGGAGAAGCCACCTGCAGTCCCAGAAGCCTGTGGCTGCTGCCAACCGCAGCGAAATCTCCAATGGTCCTGGGTACCTGAGGCTGCAGCCATCGTGGGCACCTGCAGCTGGCTGGAGGAGGGAAGCCTGGGTCTCGGGTGTGAGGCTGAGGCAAAGGCAGTTAGGGGTTATCAGGTTGGCAGGGGAGCAGTTTAGGGCAATCAGGCAGACAGGCAGAGGGATTAAGGGCAATCAGGCAGGCAGGGGAGCAGTTAGGGGCAATCAGTCAGGCAGGCAGAGGGGTTAAAGGCGATTAGGCAAGCAGATAGGTGAGTGGTTAGGAGCCCACAGGGATTGGGCCTAAACCAGCAGTCAGACATCCCTTGAGGGGTCCTGGATTGGAGAGGGTGCAGGCTGGGCTGAGAGAATCTCCCCCACCCTCATGCATGAATTTCATGCACCAGGCCTGTAGTGTTGCTATAAAAAAGAAGGAACTTTTACCATTTGCAACAGAATGGATGGACCTGAAAGCATTATGTAAGTGAATTAAGCCAGTTGGAGAAAGATAAATATCACATGATCTCACTCAAATGTGGGATATAATGAACAACATATATTGATGAACAAAAATAGATCCAGAGACAAAGAAACACTGAACTGACTCTCCAACCTCAGAGAGAAGGTAGTATATGGTGGGGACGGGGGGGGGGAGGGGGAGGCGGGTTTAAGAAATCAACCAAAGGACTTGTATGCATGCAACCAATCAATGGACATAGATACTGGTGCAGTGGGGGCTTATCCTGGTGGGTGGGAGTAGTGGGGGAAGGGTCAATTATAGAAAAAGGAGAAATATATAATACTTTAAACAATAAAAAAAGAAAAAAAACAATGACACTTCAATGTATTTTTTTTACAAATAAATTAGCAAATATTCACATACATAATAATGATATCAAATATGGTTAAGAACTGATCTTATCTAGTCAGAGATAAGAAAATAAAACATTTTATTTTTAGCTTGCCTTGGTTTGTTTTCATATTGTTTTGTTTTCATATTAATTGCTTTCCTGATGATCTTGATCTTATATATAACTAGAGGCCAGGTGCACAAAATTTTGTGCATGGGGTGGTTGTCTCTCAGCTCAGCCTGCACCCTCTAGCAATCCGGAACCCCTCGGGTAGGGTCCCTAGGCCTAGCCTACAATCAGGGCCTATCAGGGCTTTTCTTCCCCAAGCTGCTGGTGGCTGGCCCCACCCCTACTGTTGCCACTGAATGCCATCTGTGCACTGCCCCTCCTTCCCCGCCACTGGTCACCTCACTCTGTGGGTGACAGGTGTGGGGTGCAACTGCTTGGCTGGCCTGGCCCTCCCTCAGTGGAATAATGTCATAGAAAAGATAATGTCCATCTTCTTCCTGAAGAAGTACATCTGTCTCCCAGTTAGAACACCAAATAAAAGAAGTCCATGGGTATCCCTTAATCCTCATGTAAACAGTATGGTCTCCTCCATTTCAACTTTCCCCTGGGCAAGAAAATCTGTGTTTTATGCTACTCGCTCAAGTATAATTCTTCCGTCTAATCTTAAGGAGTGGAGTTGCAGTCTCCTGCCTGCATGGAGTGGGGGCAGGATCCTTTAGTCTCATTTCTTCTCAGTTAGACTTTTGGCCAGTTCACTGCCTTAAAGATCGCCTTCCTCTACCTTTCAAAGTTTACTGCTACCAATTACTATGCTTTTTGAAGGTTCTGTGGGGATATATTAACTTTATTCTTGACTTTATCTACTGCTAAATTAAGATCTGTCTTCTCAATTTACAGAATCTAAATCAGAAGACACTTATCATTTTAATCCTTTTTAACACACTTGGGCTATATCTATGCACATGTGTGTGCAATTTTTTCCTGTCATCCCAGGATCTCTGCACTTTAGTTTTACTTTGAGGTTTTAAACTCAATAGCTTGAGATCTCCCAGAACCTGTGCCTGGTGACTTTCCCTTACCATGGATTTTGTACCTAGTGGTTTTTGAGCTTGTGAGCTCCTCTCAATCTGGCCTCTTTTGATTTATCCCTTTATAAATCTTACAAGGACTGATGAGTCCCTCCAGAGCAATTCTGGATTTTATTCATAGACCACTCAGAGTTTGCACAACACCAGGATCATTTTTTAATGGTTACTTTCTTAGCGTGGGATATCTTCAAATTATGAGCATTGTGCAAACTCACGTTCAAACACAAGGCTGCAGGGCTATTCTTTTGATTTTTTGTGAGAATTTTTTGCCTCACTCCCATCCTGCCCCTGTCAAATACACAGTTATGGCAAAGACAAACTTAATTTTCTCTGTTGACAAATTCAGTTAATTCTTTTATCACCATCACTAAAGGCTTTGATGGTACCTACTCTGTAAGAATTGTGTAGGTCTGAAATTACAGTATATTCACCATTACTTTTTCAATTATTTCATAGGAATTATTTGTACCATTTTATTTCTCTGTCTAGTCTCAGTGCATTCATCACTTCTGACATCTAGAATTCCTGCCCCCCCCCCTCTTTCTGGCCTGACCAATTAAAGCAACTTTAAGGTGGATCAAAAGCAGTCCTGACCTGAGCAGCTTGAAGAGCCATAAAGGGTAATAAAGCATCTCTGGCCAGGACAACAGAGAGAACGCCAGAAGGGAGTTCAAAAGCAACTCCAACCGAACAGACAAGATGAATATGTGAAGGATAGAGAAATGCCACAAGACAGGGGGGTGAGGAAGACACACATTCACAGAGAATAAAGAAAAGTCACAGGATATAGGGAAGAAGGAAACATTTTCACAGAGGATAGTAGAATGTTACAAGACAGGGGAAGAGAATGAGGGGGGCACCACGTGGGTTTTGGACTTTGAAACTGATACTGTGGAGAAGAAGGACCAATGAGGAAAGCAAGGAGGTCCTAAATTAAGGAAAGTCCAATTAGAAAGTGTCATAGAGCTACAGCATATATAAACCGGAAACAAAGGGACACAAGACAGAATTTCAGATTTTAGATTTTTGGATCTAGATTTTTTTTTGAGAGAGAATGCCCAGGGGGTCCCCTTTGGGAACACCCCTGCCCAGATGGAGTTTCTATATGCTTCCAAAAAACTTCCACATTTGTATTAAATAATTTTTTTAGTCCAGGAATTTGTTTTTCATCTCCGTTGACAAGAATCATGAGAAGTATGTACCTCAAACCCCATGTTTCAAAAACAACATACTTTTTAAATAATATTTTATCGAGAAAACCTTGTTTTTCTTTATCAGGAGAAAAAATAATTGTAATTATATTAATTTAGCCCACCACACATTGTAATTAGTGTTATAATGAAGCCACCGTTTATTTACATTTCTTAATGGTGATATACATTCATCAAGCTAAAGGACTTAATATGACCATGGTGCATGTGTATCCTTTTTGAAAATCTCAAAGTTTACACAGTCACTCTTTGTGTTTATGTGTTAGCCAGCCCTTCAGATCCACCTTACATTGGTTATTCGTTTGCTGCAATAAGCAAAGAGTTTTCTCAGTCCTCAAAATAAACTCTTTCCACTTTTATCTATCTTTTCATCTGTCTCCCAGAAAACTTTCTAACATGTCTTAGGTTATATATTTTTTGCTTGACATTTATTCCCATTTATCAAGCAAATTCTCTGTAGCAAACCAGAAAAGAGTTACAGGATTTCCCCACTTCAAGTATCTCCTTAGAAATTCAATATTAGTGGTCTAGTTGATTGGTGAGGCTGTCTTTTCAGCTGATGGTGACAATGGTGCAGAGTGACACTTTGAAACTACTCAAGAAGCTGAATGTGACATCCATGGCAAGTCTGTGTTCACAGCAGGAACGATTTTGTGCTCAGTTCTGCTCTACTGACCTTTTGCTCAATTTGTCCTCTCATGCCATAAGCCATGATTCAGAAATAGATGCTGGCTTTCTCTATTTTTCAAGTGTTTACCACTTGCAAATAATAAACAACATGACAACATTACCTAAGAAAAAGTTTGTCTACTTTAATGATATTTCCAATTTATAACATAAATCACTATTGTCAAGGATTTTCATCCAGGTGTATATTATAAAACACATCAGTTCATCAATTGTGTTCAGGTAAGTGTGTGTGTGTGTGTGTGTGTGTGTGTGTGTGTGTGTGAGAGAGAGAGAGAGAGAGAGAGAGAGAGAGAGAGAGAGAGAGAATATGTGGTTTTACTTTTTTAACTCATCTAGTTTCATGGTTTTAAATATCTCTATACTCAGATTTTAAAATACATATTTCAAGCCTCTTTCCCTCTCCTAAACACCAGTCACACAAATCCAACTGGCTATTCAATATGTATACCCAACTGTCCAATCAATATGTGATAGAAAGCTCAGATTGTCCACTTTCAAAACTTACTGGTTTTCTTTATCCCCATTTTTTCCTATGCCAGACTTCCCTATGCCATGTCACCCTATCCTCTTTATGGCTCAGGCGAAAACTCCTGAAGCTTTCCTTAACTCTTGTCTTTCTCTGGTAGTCTCCTGTCCATCAGTCATGAACTCCTGTTGCTTTTCAAAACAAGTCTGAAATCTAAAACTTCTCAACACTAACACAAGATATTGTTTTTCATGTGAATTATAATAGTTCTCTAAATTTTCTTGCTTTTACCTTTCCATGCTTTCCCCTATGATAGTGTATTATCAATACTCTAGTCAGAGCAAACATTTTATACCTCAGATTATATCACTACTCTACTCAAAATCTAGGGCTCCCCATTTCACTCATTGCAAAATAACCACTAAGAATAACCAATCCTCTGGTGTTGGCAGTATTATTGCAATTTTACAATGGGAGTAAAGCACGGAGAGGCTTAGCTTATTGACCCATGTTCTCTGATTAACGATAGTAGGATGAGATTTTTGCCCAGGAAGCCTTTTTCCACTGACTCTACTTTTAAATGTGACAATATATTATCTCTAAGTTGTAAGGTATCTAAGAAGCCCTGAATGTTTTGTACCCATTCTATTCACCTACTTCCCATTGGCTTTTCTTCATCTTCTTTTAGTTTTTCTCTTATTCTGTCAAACTGAATTTGATTTCTCCTTTATAAACTGAATTTGATTTCTCAGTCATAATTCTGCATCAGGCCTTCTTCATCGGTCTTCCCTTCTGTTGGGATTTTCTTACACCAAAGATTTGGATCACACTCTCAAATACCAACACTCAAATAATTTATTCTCACTCAGACCTACTTTGACTTTTTTATTGGAAATTCCAACATCCCCCCCCCAGTCTAACAGAGTTCTATATCTACTCCATGTTTGTCCATAAACTTTTCACCCTCTAATACACTATTAAATTTACTTTTTAATTAATTGTACTCTGCTTATTTTGGTGTCATGTAGAATAAGTAGAGAGGGGAAAAAGAATTAGTAATTCAGAAAATAAAATAGTAGAAGTAAAATTTTATATGCCCTAATCACTAATTTATGTAAAACATTTTTTTCTCTGATTTTATTGTGAAACTAGAGGCCTGGTGCACAAAAATTTGTGCACTCCAAGGGGTCCCTCAGCCCAGCCTGTGCCCTCTTGCAATCGGGGGCCCTGTGGGGGATGACCACCTGCAGGCTTAGGCCCACTCCCTGGGGGGATCAGGCCTAAGCTGGCAGTCAGACATCCCTCTGGCAGCCTGGGAGCCCTCGGGGGATGTCCACTTACCAGTAGGGAACAGGCCTAAGCTACAGTCAGACATCCTTAGTGCTGCTGAGGAGGTGGTAGAGGCTTCTGCCACCACTTCTATGCTGCAGCCATCAGCCTGGCTTGTGGCTGAGCAGAGCTCCCTCTGTGGGAGTGCACTGACCACCAGGGGCAGCTCTTGCATTGAGTGTCTGTGGTCACTGGTGGTCAGTGTGTGTCACAGTGACCAGTCATTCCCAGTGGTTCTGCTATTAGGGTCAATTTGCATATTACCCTTTTATTATATAGGATAGAGGCCTGGTACATGATGTTAGTGGGCAGGGGGAGGGTCCTCCAGCCCACCCTGCACCCTATAGAAATCTGGGACCCCTCAAGGGATGTCCAACTGCTAGTTTAGGCCCCATCCCTCAGAGATCCATGTGGGATTGGGCTTAAATCGGCAGTCAGATATCCCTCTCACAATCTGGGACTGCTGGCTCCTAAGTGCTTGCCTGCTTGCCTGCCTGATCACTTCTAACCACTCTGCATGATTGTCTGATGCCCCTAACTGCTCACCTGCCTGCTTGATCATCCATAACCTCTCTGCCTGCCTTTCTGATCACCCCTAACCACTCGCCTGCCTGTCTGATCACACCTAACTCCTCTGCCTGCTTGCCTGATCATCCCTAAACTAGCCTGCCTGCCTGATGCTCCTAACTGATCACCTGCCTGCCTGATCTCCCCTAACTGCCTCTGCTTCAGCCCCCACTTCATCCAGAAGGACGTCTGGGATGACGTCCAGAAGGTTGTTCAGCATCCAGACTAATTAGCATAGTATGCTTTTATTATTATAGATATTCAATAACAATTCTATTTTTTCTTAAATCCTCACCTGAGGAAATGTTCATTGATTTGAGAGAAGAAGCAAGAGAGGAAGAAGGAAAGAGAGAGATGTAATCTAAGTATGTAGCCTGACCAGAAATCAAACCCTTGACCCTTTGGTTTATGGGATGATGTTCACCAACTAGGGCAATAACAATTCTTGAAATATCTAGTAACAATTCTAAATTTGCACTTGAATTTTTAGTGCAAAGTTAAAGATAGATTGAGGTGAGAATTTCCAATTTCCTAAGGTTGCTTTTAGACTCTAAATAAACTAAATAAAAGAAACAATAACAATTGAGATTTTTATTATCAGTACCACTGTGATTTCTTCTTTAAGTAATTTTCACCATATACAACTACTTCATAAACAGATATGAAAGCATTTTGATAATAAGCTATTAATACTTATTATTTCTTAAATCAAAATATTTTACAGGACCTAATTTAATCCCAAATGTTTATGTGGTCTCATTAAATTCTATATTTTATAAATAAGGAATTCAGCTTATAGGGTTCAATGTATCAGTCAAGTTTATCCAGTTAGTAATTAATCCGGAATATAAGTTCAATATTTCCTACCAATAGAGGTCAGATTCATCCATTGCCCACTTATATCCCCAAATTTCTTCCCTTATTCTTAGCATTGAGATATGGAAATTCATGTGCACATATTAGTAAATCCATGAATATTTATTACTATGGTTAGTGTCATTTCACAAATGCCCATTTTTAGTAATAAATTATATGCACTTTTAAATGATTTCAAATATTAGCATAAATCTAATGTAATTATTACTTTTTCTATTGGTTGAACCTCTTTCCGGAAAATAAATATGTTTCCATGTACAGAGATATCCTATCTAATAAAGGAGTAATATGCAAATTAGGCATCATTCCATCACAAAGATGACTGTCCCTGTAGCCACAAGATGGCTTCCTCCATTGCCACAAGATAGCTACCCCGATAGCCACAAGATGGCGGTGCCCAGTCTGGTTCAGCCCCACTACTGAAGTGGCCAGGCCTGTTAGCCAGGCAGGTGGCAGGAGAGGCAGGGGGCCCAAGGAGCGGAACAGGTAATCAGAGGGGGCTCAGGGTCCCCTGCCCAGGCCAGAGGCCTCAGGCATGGGCAAGGGCAGAGCCAGTGATTGGAGGGGTATGAGGATGCCCTACCCAGGCATAAGGCCTGGGCAGGGACAAGGACGGAGATTGCAAGGGCCTGGGCACCAGTGGAACTGGCAAAGCAGGGGCCTGGGGGTCCCCTGCCCAGGACTGTAACCTTGGCCAGAGGCTGCAGTGAGCAGGGTTGGAGCCAGTAATCTCAGAGCCTAAGCAGGGGCAGAGCCGGTGATGGGAGGGGCAGGGGTGGAGCCTGTGAACACAGGGGTCTGAGAACCGGTGGAGCCAGCAAAGCAGGGGTCTGGGGGTCTCCTGCCCAGGTCTATAGCCTTGGCCAGAGGCTGCCAGTGGGGCAAGAGCAGAGCTGCTGATGGCAGGGGGAAGGATCAGAGCTGGTGATCGCAGAGGCCTTTGCTTTGTGAAGTGTGAAGGCGGTGATTGGAGGGGCTTGGGGGTCTTCTGCAGACTATCACGTCAGTCAGACGTTACAGGCTTGGGCAGGGGTGGAGTTGGGATTGGAGGGGTAGGGGTGGAGCCAGCGATCAGAGTGAACTACAGAGGAAACACCTTTTCTTACCACTCATTGGCTAAGCTCCCTCTATGCCACTGGTAATATTCTTAGTAACTTGGGTAATAAGAATCCAAAAAGGTGATCTAGGGTTTTTCCACCACACTCCTGGAGACAAAAAATGAAGATCTACTGCTAGAGGGCTAAGAAATGTCATATCCTGCCCTAGCCAGTTTGGCTCAGTGCATAATGCCTCAGCCTGCTGACTGCAGGGTTTGGGTTCAGTTCTGACCAAGGACATGTACCTAGGTTGCAGGCTCCTCCCTGGCCAGGGCTCAGGTCAGGGCATATGCAGGAGGCAACCAATCAAAGTGTTCTTCTCACTTTGATGTTTCTCTCTGTCTTTCCCTTCTCTTCCACATTCTCTAAAAATCAATGGGAACATATCCTCAGGTGAGGATAAAAAAAAAAAAAAGAAAGAAATATCATATTATATGAAAGACACATCCTGAAAATGCCTAAAGAAAGTTGTCATTTTTTCATGGTGAACTGACTGGAGTCCATGTTGATGAAAATACCTTGGTGGCTGTGGTGACTGGCAGTGGCTGCAGCAGCGGAGTGATGGGGCTGGTGGCTTCCCCTGATTAGCCTGGTTGCCTCCCACAAATGGAGCCCAGACTGCAACTTAGGTCTGCTCCCCATGGGGAGCAGGGAGAAGGCCTAAGCTATCAGTAGGATGCCCCCTGAGGGCTCCCTATATGTGAGAGGGGCCAGGCTGGGATGAGGAACCTACTCCCCCCCCCCCGTGAATGAATTTCATGCACCGGGCCCCTAGTATAATTTATAAAAGGGAGATAAAATCTGAGACAAAGTATGTTGGCATACACAATTACAGAAACAATTAATTTCTGCTAATTTTTCTATGCTTGTTAGGCCCTGAAATTCTTTTCAGCTTGTCTTTCCCCAGGTATATATTTTATGGTCTTTGATTTTCAAGATGCTATTTGTTAAACTATCTTTATTTTCTCAACTAAGCTTGCTTGCCTATGGTAGAATGACTTTCAGCTTCCACATAATTTCTTAAAGTTAACATAAATTAATTTATAATGGAGCTCTTTATTGAATATACATTAATTACAAAAATGAGATGCTCCACCCTTGTATAATCTATTAACATTAAGATATTTCTAATTTTACTTTATAACTTCTGTGAAATTTA